>PVLC010011556.1:0-46729 GCA_004027655.1 Graphiurus murinus
AGGAGAAGGAGGAAGAAAAAGAAAGGAGAGGAGAGAGTTTCCCCACAAGCAAAAAAGAAGGCTTTTTAGAAAGCATGATATTTTAGAGGTGGAGAGAAGTTAGAATCACAAAATAGTTAATGTCCCAAAGTGATTCAAGAACCTGATAAAATGAACTAAAAGTAACTAGCTGTTACTACTGAATCAGCTATGTATATGGAAGTGGGGAAACATGAGAGCATTGTCTCTCTGCTAAGAAATATGAACTTTTTTATTGGCAATGAGACTTTTATTGGCAATGGGAAATGATGATCAGATTTTAATTTGTATAAAAGATGACTAGCTAATTACAAAGCATTATTTGGAAGGAAGAAAGACAAGAAGCAAAGACATAGAACATAGACAGTCCAGGTAACAGCATACAAGGACCTGAACCATAGAAGAATTATTGACCCTGGAGAAGAAACCACCAATAAAAAATACACTTAAAAGATTAGTACAATTTATGAGCTGAATGTGAGTCTAGGATGAGTCTAAAGTTAACATTTGGCAATGTTTTGAATTTAACCCAATGCTACAAGCTTATTTCTGTAGCTTTTGCTATGAAACGAAGCAAAATTTGATTTTCCTGGGCACTTATTATGTGCCAAGTATTGTTCTATCAACCACAATAAAACAGTGTGGAATATACTATCATTATTTCTATTTTATAACTGTGGAAAGCAATGCACAGAAGAACTAATTTTCCCAAGCTTATAGAGTGAAGACAATAGAAGCTCTGAAGTTCTTCCAATACTCTCTTAGGGCTAGAACATGTTCCGTGTGTTGGCACTTGGCATTCTTCAGCTCTCGAAAGTTATCTTTCCCTTTCTAGGAGAGTCTCTATCCAAAGATGGATAGATGGCAGGGTTGCAAAGGTACAGCCTCCTCTTCCAGCTTTAGATAACTCAGAAATTTCATCTCAGATACAGACATCCCCATGAGATTGGTTTTATTGAGAGTGCACAAAGGCAATTTCTCCTTTTGTCCTAACCTGCTGCATTTGCTCACAGGTATTGAGCATCCCTTAATAAACTCCCTACCTACTAATCATTTCAGAGTCTGCTCTCTGAGGACACCATCCTGAACAGCCAGTGAAGTTGACATTTGCGCCCAGATAAATAAAATGTAACAGTCATACTTTGTCTATGCTTTTCTACATAGCTTCCCCAAATCAAAGAGCAATGGCCAGAAATTCTGCAGAAATTATTCATAAATAGACAGATTATGACTTTTATCTTTTTCATTAGTTCATGATAATTATTTAATAATCATCCAATAAAAATTGCTTGAAATGAAGAGAACTGAAATATTGAACCAGCTATTGTCAAAGCAAGGGAGAAGGATGACACAAAAAACAAGAATTAGTTAACTGCATCAAGTTCTGAAAGAAGATTAAAGGATATAAGGTCTAAAAAGTCTTTGTTATCATCTAATATTTTCAGAACTATTATACAAACTGGATTTGTTTTGTTCCTTATGATTTTGTTTTGTATTTCCCTTATAAAATTGCTTTTTAACTATTGTCCATTAATGTTTTATAGAAGTACAACTTTTAACAAAACAACCCACAATGTTTTGAGATGATAGCCATCACCTACAATACAGATAGCTTATAATATTAACCCTTATTCATTAAAAAGTATTGGTGAAACTGATCTTCTGGGTGTCCAAGAACTGAGACTTGGAAAACAGTCAGGAAACAAGAGCTAAGGGAAAAACAGACAATATTTTGGCCTTTATCCTCTCCAAGGTCAAATGAAGTACAAGGAATGATGGGACTCATCTAAGGACCCTGTGACTGTGGTAAGTCACCTGATCTCCCAATCAGGGAGGTTTTGCAAAGACCCCAAAGACTGGGGGCCATCAGTTTATATTCTGAAATATGGGGCTCATTGGAGAGGAGAATGTTCCTAATGTTTCATGGGAAGCCATGGGGTCAGGAAGATCCTCAACCATCCTGGAAGATGGCAAAACTGGTAGAGGAAAAGACTAGGGAACCAAAAGTTTTCCCACAAAGTCCCTAGGAGTAACCACGAGGACCCTTCACTGACCTTAAGAGTAAAATAATTTAAATTTTTTGTTTGCCCAACATAGGGCTGTCCACTTGGTCTTGAACACTCAACAGGACAGTATAACCAGAAACAAATGTGCTATTCTGGGGTATAAAGAAAGAGCAATACTCATGGAGCCATTTAAAAGAACTCTACATGATTTAACTAGATATCTTATAAATTTGGCTCCCCTTATACTCTACATTATAATTTATAATGGTACTACTTTTAGGCTCAAACAAGAAATATAAATATGGCACTAATGCCCAAAACTTTTCTCCAACTGAATTCGTATAAGATGCTATAAAACTAAACCTGTTCTTCTTAAGGTTTTACTGGTCTGGGACCATGAGACACCACAAAAAGAAAAAAAAAAAGTCTATTCCTGGAAGCTAATGGAGGATCTATGAGTCCTGCTCAAAATTTTAGAAACAAAGGCCTGTTTAAATAATTTCTCCTACATACTATATACCAGGAATCTTGCTCCTTTCCATTCTTATAGAACTTTTTCCTTTTGGCTATAGAAATTTCTCTGCTAAACCAGGAACCTTAAAGATACCCAAACATTTAACGGATACTCCCATAAATTGGGAAAAAAGATATGACAAGCTTATGCCTAAAGAAAAAAACAACATGCTTAATTTACAGATGGGCTCTGCCAAATATGTAGAAACAGATAAAAAGATGGATAGTGGTGGCATATAATCTTTATAGTTAGCAAATTATTAGTATTAATGGATAGGGACATAGTAGTCAACATGTTAAATTGTATGGTGTGTTTCAGGCTTTGCAAAACAAGAACTTGTCACAATGTCATATATTTTCAGAGAGAAAAATATATATGTTTATACACACACACACACACATATATGTGTATTTTTACACACATATGTACACACACACACACACACACACACACACACTCATGATCAATTAAAATGGGTTGGGTACCTGACTTCCAGTTCATAATTCTAATCAGTGGATGGTCCAGGGTAAAAAGGTTGTGGGGAATAACACTGTGGCAAGATATGAATTTTTGTACAATGTACTTTTTCATGTAAATGTTCACAGCAACTACAATACCATCAAAACACAGCTGAACGGCTTCATTGACCAGCAAACCAAAATAACCAGGCTTGTGAATGTTAACTCAACAACTCTGATGACAAGCTTGGTATAGTGAGCACACCAAAAAATATAGGCACATAGAAAAAAAAACCACCTATAGATCCTCATGTTCCTGGGGCTGTGTCCTTCATTTGTGACTTGACTGTAAAGAACTGATCTCAACAACTAAGGCTAGTTTCTCTCTGTCTCCTTTAGATCAGCTAAGATGAAACTTTCTAGACTTTTGATCCCTGGCTAGGCAGGGCTATCATTCCCTGGGAGCTTGAAGCAGGTATAGAAGATTAAACCTTACCCTTCATCAACTCTTAAGATTCCGGGATTGAAGAGTTGGGGTGGGAGGATATGAAGTAGAAAAAATAAAATAGAGAGAAAGAAGACATAAAAGGAGAACAAGCAAAATGTAACTTTAATATGGAAGCCTAGGACAAAATTCCCCCAATACCTTACTCTCAGCCAGCCCTATTATACCCAAAATTTTCTAAAGAATTTGCAAGTCTTTATTCTACCATGTGCACTGTTGACTATCCTCTGGGAGGTATTGGTTGATCAGGTAACAGAGGTCACACAAAACAGGAATCTCCTTGGGGACTACTCAAGATAGCAAGCTCCTTCAGCACCGTTAGCTGACTTTGAATAGTTTAAACAAAATGGATACCTACCGATAAGACAATGAAGATCAAAACCTGGAAGATAACTAAAATACCCTAAATCATCTCATGACTACTGGACTGTGGTCATCCTCACATACCTCCTTCTGCCCACCCCTCACAAAAGTCCCCTATAAAGGAAGAGCCCTGCACTCCCAAACTCACCACTTTCACTTTGAGGGTGGCCTACATTCTTCCTTGAATACATAATTTCTTACTTTCCTAAATAACACTATATCTCTGAAAGAAAAGTATTCACTGACTTTGGTCATAAGAAGGTTAAGCAATCCAAGTGAGTTCTGTTGACATGACCTGAGGCAGACATATATCTTAACATACTGCCATGATTCTGAAAGAATGGAAGGTAAGAATACAGAGATAAGGAATGATTGTAAATCATGCTATCAGGCAGCCTGGCTTTCAGGGGAGCCGGAATGGACTCTCGATGTCTTTTAAGATTGCCCATCTGTCAAGGTTGAGCTGGGGATATACTTAGTGCATATCCACAGGGAACCTAAGCAATATGGTTTGTAATACATTTTGAGCAAGCATCTGAACCCATCACATCATGTCTTTTTCCTTCTCCATTTCTGGAGGTTCCTGAAGAGAATTCTTAAATCCCACACTGTGATGTGGTCAAAACTCATGCTTAGTCACTTTATGCCCAGTGTCCACACTGTTGATTGTATGAAAGCTAAAGTTTTTCCCAAAGCTTGGCCTGCCATCACACTGTGAAAACCAGGAACAGTTTCAGGTAAGAAGTTCCTGACCTAATGCCACAGGGGTGGGTGGCCCAGGGGAATTAACCACAGAGAGTGTTCCCCACAAACCCACAGAACACACAATCTGTGTCTGAGATGCTGGTGTTCCTCTTTGCTTATTTATTCTTAGCAGAGTGCAGTACCAGGCATTATGTAATAGAGGCCATAGCAGCTAAAACTTTAAAAAATAATCTCTGTGGTTAAGTGTGAAAGCAAATGTTGAAGAGTAGAACATTACAGATTTTCCACTCGGTGGATTGAATTGCCAGATACTTCAGTATCACTTTCTTTCCATTTAGCTTTGGAAAGCAAAGATCAAATGCATGACCTTGCAGTCAATTTCAGCATTCTGGAAAGCATAGACTCTGCAGATTGGAGCTGGAGCTGGAGCTGGAGCTGGAGCCTCGAAAAACAGTACTCTGAAGACACAAATATGTGTTGCTGGAATTGTGCGAATGTCTTACAGAATGTGGGATCTTTTCATTAGCTACGATAATTTGTGTAAATTACAAGCTCACTGTAATTAGGTAGAGGGACTTTCATATCTATTATCTTGCCAAGACCTCTAATTGTTTTAAATAAGAGTTATGTGAGAACTTTAAATTAATAAATCCTCATTCAGTTTTTTTTTTTCAAAACATTGTAGCAGGTATAACTTTTAACCTGAAAACCTGGATGTAAGAAAATTCGTAGAAATCTCTTTCTCTAAGTCACATTTCTGAGGAAAATGTGTACAGTCTTTAATATGACACCTCTTCTTCAGTGCCATGCAAGAAGAATAGAAGTCTCATGTCACCTTAACATATAATGAAAAGCCCTCAGCCGACTATCCTTAAAGACGGTGTCTAGATGCTGTCACAAATGCGTGTGCATGCACATGTAGGCATATGTGCTTGTGCATATGTGGTGGGGGTGAGAGGTTCTATCACGAGGGCTGGGCTGTGACAATCAGTGTCCAGTATCTAAGATGCTCCAAAAAGCTTTAATCCAAAGTTACATACATAGCTTAGGCCCTGTGAAGGACCTTGCTGTTACAGAGAAAACCACCAAGATGTCATCTGCCTATCACCAGGGAAGCTCTAAAACTAGTTTTTTTAAACAGTCTTCTTTTTTATTCCATTTCTACTTGTCCCAATTCTTGAAGCCTTTTTTCAAAAAAGGCAAGATCAGAGGTCTCAAACAATATCCTGTGGATGGGTAAGACATAACTTTTGGGTACCCATCCACTTTGTCTTTTGTCAAAAGCATATTGCCATTTTCTACCCATCATGATGCATAGAAACAAAAGGTTAAAACACCTTCTTGGAATGGAGGATTGAAAAACCAAAAAAAAAAAAAAAAAAAAAAGTAACATCTAAACTGTACTATAGCCTCTTTACCTCTTTACCTCCCACTTCTCATCATATTGGGATGTAAACATGTTTTGACAAAACCATCCAGAAGGAATATACATTTTTTAGAGGGTCTGATTTGCAGTGCCTAGCTCTGCATAAAAGTGGCTAGTGGATAAGAAGGCAGCTTTCTAAAACAAAAACAGCACCAAAATCCTCATTTTGCCCATTATAAATCTACTTCTCAGATTTCAAATGACATAACATATCTCCTCAAAAACAAGCATGCAATTGCAGCTCCTACAGAATATGTTGACATCAAATAAGTAGTTTGAAAAATAAATATGAAATGTAATATTGCTTTTTGAGGAAAAATTTAATGATCAAGATAATAATCTCAACAAAAACAATGTCATTATTCTGTTTCACTAGACGTTATCTACCTTGTCAATGTAGTAAACACTTTTAATCAGGATGTTTTCTGACTTTCATAGAAACTATGGAGGGAGAACAAAGATGAACAGTTACTATGTTAATGCGTTTGGAAGCTGGAAGCTAAGTCTTTGGAAGTAAATTTTAGTTTTCTTGATTAAATTATCTTTTCTGTAATTTCTCATTCTTTAAACCCCTCCTCCCTTCCCATTTACAAATACTCTGCCAGGTCCTGTGCTTTCCTCTAAGTTTAGTGTTGAAATCATTGCCTTCAAAAACATCTCATTCAAGTATATCATCCATTTTTTTCATTCTACACATATGACATATAAGTCAAACAAATAGATATAAATCCTTACATGCTTGGGATTTATATGGGAGAATGGTGGAAGATGGGCAATAAATCATATGCATAAATAAGTTACAAATAAGTTAAATGGAATATTACACAGGGATAAGAGTTACAGAAAAAATAGAATAAGCAAGCATAGGAAGCTGAGAGTGGGTGGGCAGTCTGCAGAGTGAAATGGGGTGGATGGGGTGGTCAGGTAAGGGTTGATACAAGGAGATAGCTAAGCAAAGGATTGAAGCAAGTGAAAGTACAGACCATGTGTGTATCTGGGAGAAAGCAGGGACTATTGCAGCCTCTTCCAGCAGAGGAAGTGGCCAGTGCAAAGACCTCAGATAGAAGGAGCCTGTTGAGCAAGAGGAAGATGAAAGAGCTCAGAGTGAGTCTAGGAAGAAGAGAAGGTGATGTTTAAGAGGTTGAGAAGTAGAGTATTGGGAGCCTTGTGGACATTCTGAGGACTTTGGCATTTACTCTGAGTGAGATGGAAGCCACCAAGGGTTTGGAACAGAAGAATGATGTGATTCAACGTATTTTGAAAGGATCACTCTGCATGCCGAGCTGAGAAAACACTAGGGAGGTAGCTAGTCAGGAGCCTGCTAGAACAACCCAATGAGACATAATTATCATTCACATGAGGGTGGTAGAAGAAAGATGGTGGGAAGTGATGATTCCATGACTTTCCAGAATCTATTTTGAAGGAAGAATCTACAGAATTTCCTGAAATGTTTGATATGAGGAAAATGACTTGCGTTTCCCAATGCTATTACACAGACTGAGCAATTCATTTTCCTGTTATACCTTCTCCACTTTTTGCAGTTTCTTCTGCTTAGCATTAAAACTGGCTTCACAAAAATGCTAACATTTCACCAATATCTTCCCACTTTTGCTGCCTCTTCCTTCACAGACATAGCAAGAAACCAAACAGGTTTCAGGGACACAAATACTTGACCATGAGAGTGGCAAGTTTTCCAAGAAAGGGTGCTCGGTCTCTGTTTATCATTTGCTCTCCTTAAAGGAACTGGCTTGTGTTTAAACTGTCACAGAGCAAATAGAATCCAGACTTGTTTCATAATTCATGTAGCAGATTTAATTTACTTCTGACAATTCTGACAGTTACAGCTTTTGTTTTTCCGCTAAACGATCAAGACATTATATTTGGATGTTGCTGGGAGAGAGGCAGGAGGAATGTTGGCTTTTGAGTAAGATGATTGCTACAAGGAGGGATACCAACCATGAAATGGTCTTGCCAGTTTCTGACCCCCAGCCAGCTTTATGGGCAATGATGACAGTACCTAGTAAGTGTAGAGATTGCTTCTCAGTTGGCTGAACTATTTTACATACATTAACCTCCATAATTCTGACAGAAAATCTGTGAATTGTGTTTAGGTGGTTGCATTGTATAGAAGAGTATATTGTCTTAAAGAGATTAATTGACATCCCCTCATGATAACACTGATAAAGTGTAGAGCCAGGCTTAAAACTGTATTCAGAATTTGATACTAGCCAGATTTCTACCATGTGAACTAAGCACTATTCCTTCTTGCTGTAGTTGATGGATCTCCGGAAAAGACAATGGATCATAAATGGACATTGTTCTGTTTAACAGTGTTGCTGGGGCTTGGTCTTTCCAGGAACAAAAGGTGGTGTTGCTCATTAAGTTCATAGGATCTCTAAGACCTTGACCCCAAATGCAAATTCATCCAGGGTGAAACACTGCTCCATTCATTTCTATTCCAAGAAAAGCACCAGCCTCTACCAGCTCCAGCAGAAGTGTTACAAGTTCCTATTGCTTTGATTGCAGATAACATTTATTCCTTGTCTCTAAACTGCATTAAAAAGTCCCTGTCTTGCATATAATTGCTGCTGTAGTTCATCTGCAGGGCAGAGAATTCTGTGATGAATGAGAGGACCTGTTTATGAAGTCTGCAGCATTTCACAGGCCTTTAGGAAACGTTTAGTTGTGTTTGTATAAATCTCAAAATAATTTGATACCTGTCTTCTTCACAGGCCAGAAGAATAAAAGTCACCATCTGCCATTCCACAAAACAATACAAATGGGCCTAACATCATGGAATTAAATTGAGGCAGCTTCCAAAGTTAGGGAAATAGAAAACACAACATTTTTCCCTTCAGAAGTTTATTGGTTTTCCAATTAACATTTTAGGTTTACTCCTTAAAATTTTGCTTACTGGCTTACAAAGTCTGCCAGTAAATAATAATTGACATTAACTGCTATATGCCAAATATCATCCACAAAGTCAAAATGATTGATACTAAGCAAGTCATAGTTACTTAATCACTCTTCAACTAATGTAGCATCATTAGAAAAGATAGAGATTGCAGAGCATGAAAATCACATGTATTTAAATGATTCTAGCTTAAAGCAAACATACATAAAATCTATTCTTAGGTAAAGTTAAAGGCAATAAAAAGGGAGTTATTTTCTTAGATGGGGCTAGGCACTTTTTAGAAAATAAAACTTAATTTATTACAATTCTAGGAACTGATTCAAGACGTCCCAGCCTTCAGCTTTCAGAATATTAGAGAATACTTATAATGAAAAGCAAATGGAAATACAGCAATCACACTGATCAATTTGTGCCTATGATAACAATGAGAAAACATAGAAATTATTTGCTCACTTAGCTACTATTTTGTTTTCCTTATCAAATACACATCTTTAGGACACGAGATTCATCCATAACTGAAGAGATACTATTCACTAAACTCTGAATCACAGCCATAGAATTCAATACCTGGTATTTAGCAACCTCACTAGGTATCAGTGTACATTCCTCAGGTAATCAGTTACGAAACAAACCTGGAAATCACTGGTCTATTTCTTGGAAAAGTTAAAATTTCCAAAATGTTTATTTGAAGGAGGAATAGCTTATTGACGTATTCTAAGCACCGAAACAGTACCGTGTAAACAGTCGGGTTTTCAATAAATATTTATTGAATGCTGGTTAAATGAATAGGTAGGTGTTCTATTTTTCTCACCACCGTTGCAATCGTCTTAGCAAATGTATTCCCCCTGTGTGAAGCAACATGCCATGTCCTAAGAAACGCAGAAGAGGCAACAGAACTAGAGACCCAGTTCACAACTTTAAGTAGCCAGTGAACTAGTAGGATAGGATGGGTAGAAAGGAGTACAGTGTGAAGCCAGGCTATGAAGAACTGTGTCTTCCTAGTCAAGAAAGCTACTGCTCACCCCTGGGGAAAGAAGACAGGACATCAAAGAGGAGAGGATGCATGATCTGGATCTGGTCAGAGGAAAATACCAAGGAGTGAATGAACCCCTACCCATACCCCGTGTCAATGATGACTCCATTTACTTTTTGTTTTGTTTTGGTTTTTTTTTTTTTTTTTTTTTTGGTCTCCAAAAGTCAATCCACATCCCTCTTTAAGAAGTCAGATGACCAGATGACCTTTCTCTGAAATTTTAAGTGTGCTGTTTAACTTTATAAATTGTTTGTTTACTGGGTCTTCGAATGAACAATGCTTAAGTCCCAAGCACTGTGCCCAATGAGGTGGCATAGCCCCTGCCATTTTGGATTCACACTCTAGTGAAAAGGTGCACTTAAAATGCAGATACTAGCCAGGTGTAGTGGTGCACGCTTGTAATCCCAGCATTTGGGAGGCTGAGACCGGAGGATCCGGGTTCGCGGCCAGCCTCAGCTACCTAGTGAGGCACTCTGCAACTTAGTGAGACCCTGTTTCAAAATAAAGAATAAAAAATAGGGCTGGGGGTATAGCTCGGAGGTAGAATGCCCCTGAGTTCAATCCCCAGTACCACACACACACACACACACACACACACACACACACACACACATACACACACAAAAGCAGATACTGCTGCAATGGCGGCACATGCCTATAATCCCAGATAGGAGGATCGCAGGTTTGAGACCAGTCTCAGCAACTTAGCAAGACCTTCAGCAACATAGTGAGACCCTCTTTCAAAATAAAAAATAAAATAAGGCTGGGGTTGTAGCTCAGAGGTACAATGGCCCTAGGATTGATCCTCAGTACCAACAACAAAAACTGCAGTTGCTATGGAACGTGGTTAGAATGAGGGTGGGCACATGCAGCTGTGTGTCATGGATACAGAAAACAGTGGAGTCTTCCATGGTCTGTGGGCTTGAAAGGTCTTGTGCAGGAAAGGACTTTGAGGCTGAGACCTAGTGGATGAGAATAGACAATTAGGGAAAAATGGGAGGAGTGGGAAGAGGAGAGAGAATTCCAGGAAGAGGGAAGAGCATGTGTGGACACACCTACTCCCATAGATCCAAAGACAAACTTTGGGCTTCAAGAGTACATGGAAAACAGGTTTTCCTCCTCCTCCCCGCACACACATACTCCACCTTCTTCTGGTCTCCTTAAGAATGGTTTGCACTGACAGGCGACAGGGAACATGGACTTTCAGTTTTCCGGTATTCTCCTCCCACTGAGCCTGAAGCTGCAAGCCACAGGTTTCTTGGAACTGTGAATATTGTTTGAACTCTAGCTAAAATTGGCAATGTGTTTTGAGTCACGGTATGCGAGCATATTTATACCATCTGTTTATGACACTTACAGGTGGACGCAATGATTCATTACACGGGGCACTAAACATAGAAGCTGGGAAAATCCTGAGCTCTGGGGACTTCTTGGGGATGAGGAAGTGTGCAGAAAGGGAAGATAGGAGGAATCATTTCTTAGATTTCTGTAGCTTTTCAAATAAATATCTGTCTTGGCCAAAACAAAACAAAAACAAAAAATACTTTGAGAGTGTTTCATCAAGTAGAATTGAGCCAAGGAGGATAGGATAGAGGAAGGAGGATGGAAAAGATCATCAGCTACTAAGCTGGTTACGAGTCAGCTTCAGCCTCTCTCTCTGTCTCTCTCTCTCTCTCTGTCTCTCTCTCTCTCTCTGTCTCTCTGTCTCTCTCTCTCTCTCTCTTTCTCTCTCTCTCTGTATACATGGATACAAATGCTAAAGAATTAGCAAATATTTGCTAACTATGGGGTAAGAAAGAAATCATCACCACATCAAAAGGAAGAATTTCCTTCTGACATAATTACTTCTTTCTTTCTTATGTCTATGTAATTTTAATTTTGTCATTTGTTTTATTTATTTTTATATACAGGTAGTTTATTAGATTTTTAAAAAAAATTGTTAGTACTCTTTGATTACAATCTACATAGTGATAAAAATCAAGCCACAAGAAGTATCCATTCATTTGTTTTCAAAAACAATCCCCCTATCCAAATTTAGGAATACCCTTGCCCATAAGCCAAGCCTGGTATTATTCTAGTCTATATATTTACACCCACCGTGTAAACTTTTGACAGCCCCTTAAAAAACAATAACTGTTAAAGTAGTTTCAATATGCAAGTATCTGAGAACCAAGCAATCTGATGGGGCCCCTTCCCCCTGGGGTAGTAGAAAACATCCAAAAGAATCTAGAAGAAAGGAACTCACTGCTGTCTTCAATTAGTTGAGAAACCATCAGAGTACATAAGGTAGAACACACACAAAACGAGTCAGTGAAGTAGAACAGATTAAAACAAAAAGGAGAAGTCTGTTTTAGCTACCAATTGACCCCAGGGGTGAAAAATAATTTCTTCTTTCAGGACACTTTCAGTCAAGGCCTGTAGAGAACTGAGAACATTTGTGGGAAATACAAGCAGAGTTTAATTCCAAAGAAAGCATGGGAGTTCAGCTATGGGAGTAACTTGAGAAATCTTTTGTCTCCTTCTTGCATACTAATGGCTTTGAAAAGTCCCAATGACCAGGAGGTAAGCCGTTTTCATTTTAGGAATAAGATATAGCCCAGAGGAGAGGCCCACCAGCCCTGCTCAGTGTTGTGCTTCTCTCAGGATGGCTTTCACAGAATTCTCAACCTTCTTAGTAATACTTGACTCATGGAGTTATTTTTAGTCACACATTGCTCAGTAGCTACTTACTGAGTCATTCGAGGAACCAAGATTTATGTCCTGCTGAAGGGAAGCCCATACGTATGAGGTCTTTGTGCTTAAGAGTAAGAAAAATCATGAGATACTTGCACAATTACTTAAAAAAAAAATAATGTTATGAATGATGATGTAGGTGCCCCAAACAGATAAGTATCTGGAAAAAGTAATATATAAGACAGAAATTTCTGAAGCATAAATCTCAGTGAGAAGTTGTGTGGATACCCTGAAGGCAAGAAAGATATCAATCAATCACTGGGCTCATCTCCACGGGCCCAAGTTTCAGACTCAGAATCTTTCTTAACCCAATGCTTCAAGCATTGCTAAAAAGTTAGAGTAAAAAGTAAGAGTGGAACCTACTTATTAATCTAGCTCTCAAAAACTACAATAAATTATTAGTATTGCGCTGAAAACAGTCATCTGCCTAAATTTTGCATTGCCAAAAGGAATCAGTTGTACAAATTATTGAAAAGGCCAAGGACCTGGCATTAGATGACTCAAATTTATGCCTTGATTCCTGATTGTGCATAAACCTTCTACATCTAAAAGTATTTCTTTATAAGAAACGGAATATATTGTGTCCCTGAGAAGATTCTGAAGTTATTAAGTGTTAAGTATAAACAATCACGTATGTATTTCCTTCTTGATCAACATTCTTATGGCTGTAAAACAAAAACAACTGATCATACAACTTAGAGGAGGAAACATTTATTTCCTCACATTTTTTTGGAGGTCTTAGTGTCTGTCCATGTCCGGCTCGGTGTGTGGAGATCAAGGCATGCAGCAGGAAGCAGAGAGAGGAAGAGCACATGGCTTTGTTCTCACCCGATGGAGGCCAGAAGCAAGAGAGCAAGCAAGAAGAATCAAAGACACAGCACAGTCCCTAAAGCCACACCCTAGAGACCACCTCCTCCAGCCACACCACAGGTTACCACCCAGTAAACCATTACAATGGATTTTTACACTGATGAGATTACAACCCTCCTGACCTAATTATGTGTGTGTGTGTGTGTGTGTGTGTGTGTGTGTGTGTGTGTTGAAAAACAAACTATTAAGCCAGCACAAGTAGTTATGAGTTATCATAACAATGTCCCTCATTACACTCATGTTAAGGTTTTAACTAATCTTTCCACAGTATTTGGGGAATTCTCCAACAGCATGAACCCAACCCCTCTTTTCCAGTGTACTCTGCTAAAATACAAATCAAATGTATCCTTAAAAGAGAAAATAACTTTTAAAAATGTGAAAAAGGTAAAAACTGGGAGAATTTCTCTATTAAGAGCAAGGGGTCTGGAGCAAAATAAGTTGGTTTGAATCTTGCATCTACCACTAGCTGTGTGACACTGAGAAAGTCATGTAATTTCTGGTCTGTTTCCTCATTTGTAAAATGAGGTTATTAACAGAACCTGTTTCATAAGAGTTTCTTGAGGCTCAATGGTGATATATGTAGTTTTTAGGACACTACCCATAAGATAGCGTACAATAAATATGAGGTTTTTTATTAAACAAATAGACATTTACTAGTATCTCCTATGTGCCAGATCCTAGCAAGAAGCAACTGCTTCTGCTGATTCCCACCAAACCCAAAATTTGTTCAGTTTGAAAAAAGAATCCCAGTGTGCTAGATCCAAAGATAGTCTGTTTCTTATTAAGAAAAATTCTTTGCTCTGAGGAAGAGCTCAAGAGATTGTGTACAAAATCTGTGCTCTTAAAGATACATTCAGGATAAAAGAGTGCATAAAAAGAAATCAACTTTTCCATCCTTCTTTCCTATTTTCTTCCTTTTTCCTCTTCTTTTCTTCTCCCCTCCATTCCCTCCCTCTCTTCTTTCTCTCCTCTCTCTCTCTCTTTCCTCTCTCCCTTTTAAACACTTTTCATTGTCCTTTCATTTTTTTATTCACATTTCCTTTCTTCTGATAGGGTTCAGCCCATGTTATACTAAAATATTGTGCCTTGGCATTTGAGAAAACAGCAGAAGTAGAAAGGTCACTCTGACCCTCCTCCTGCCCTTCTGTCCTGAAGCAGATCGTAAAAAGGCCTAGAACAAGGAACCTCTACATCTCTGAAGACACATACAAGAATCCGAGAAAACATTCCTTGCTAAATTTCCCTAGTTTATTACCATTAGATCATAGCTTTTTGCCCTCCTGTTCTATTTTCCCATGACTATGTGCTTTCCATCAAACCTAAGCATAAAAAATAAACATGTTTATTTCTTTGAGTCTTCATTTCTGAGGACTCTCATGTCATGTAAAATTCTTATTAAAATAATTTGTTTTTCTCTTGTTAATTGACTTTTTATTATAGAGGACTCAGCCATGAGCCTAAGATAGGAAGGAAAGCTTTTCCATTTACCCTAACTTTCCTCATCCTTTGTTCCTTCTTTCCAGCAATGTTCTTTGAAAATTCATTCTGTATTATATTCCATGCATCTTAGTCCATTTTCTGTTGCTATAAGAGAATACTTGAGATTGGGTGATTTATGTACAAAAAAACGATTTATTCAGCTCATCATTGTGGAGACCAGGAAGTCCAAGATTGGGTGGCCACATCTGGTCATGGCCTGGTGCTACTTCAACTATTAGTGGAAAACAGAAGGGCAATGGGTATATTGTGGAAGAGAAAGAGCATGAAACATCTTTGCTTTATAATAACACACTCTCTTTGTAACTAAGCCAGTCCCACAAGAACTAGAACTAACTCACACAAGAAAGGGAGTAATCCATTCATGAGGGATCCTTTCCCATGACTGAATACTTCCCACAAGACTGCTGCACTGAGGAATTAAGGTTCCAACACATCAATTTGAAGGCACATATACTCAAATCATAGCACTATGTGAGGCAATCTCAAAACTTTGTATTATGGAACCTTTGTATTGGTACCTTTGATATTGCACATAAATCTAGTAAGTCTTTAGAAAGCAACGTAAATCATCCTGGGAAAATATAAGCTGTTCCGTTACAGCAAAGCATTTAAAGTAGCTACACAAACTTTAAGGTCATTAAAATGGTGGTTTCCAAACTTATTTGAATATGCATGTTTATCAGTAAAAACATTCCTAAGATTTATCTCCAATTTTTTGCAAATTACAAAAAGGAACTAACATAATAATAAATAATGTATAATTCATAAAAATATATTGAAAATAGAACATTTTTTCACATGAGATAAAATAAATAGATGCTCTTGTATCTCTTTCCGACCTCAGTGGATTGCCCCATGTACACCCCAGTGTTCTTGTGTCTCATTTAGAAGACATTTATAATGTGGGATTTATATAGGTTAAAAATAAACTCTACCATGGAAAAACATAACTGTAAAATGACAGATAAATGTTTACTTTTTATGAAGCCAGTGTATTGTGAAATATTTAGAAACTTTTACTCTTTAAAAAGCTGAATAAGACTTTCTGGAAATAAACTAAGCAACAAAAATTCTGCAAAAGAATGCATTATATTTTCTTGTCCAAACCCAGCAGCAGAGTATAATGGTTAAACTCAAAGTTTCCAGAGCCACATTCCTGGATTTGGATAATGACTCTACCAATCCCTATGAATATATTCTTGGACCTATTACTATTTCTTCTCTTATCTAAGTTTCTTCATTTGTAAAAGGTCTTAATTTGCTGACTTGTGAAAGGTGGAATGTTAATATATCTGTATCATGAGGAAGCTATGAGGATTAGATCACTCTGGCACATAATGTGTTCTAGGGTTAGTCACTATTATTAACTTTAATAACGACAACATAAAATATAAGTTTTGCCAGCTTCTAGTACAGCGTGAAAGGAGCTTGGAAGCCACTACTCCACCCTAACAGTAAGTTAAAAGATAATCTGAAAAAAAAAAAAAAAACTTTTCTTAGATACGTAATAGAAGTGGGGTTATAGGGAAAATCACTGTCCCCCAAACTGAAGAGACAGATGTGGGATCCAGGGAACCACAACTTGCTGGAATAGAAACCTCCCCAGGAACCAGTGCAGAAAGTAATTGACATATTGATGGAATTTCAGTGTAGACAAGTCTGAATATTGAAAACTCCAGTGGAACCCAGTCCTGGGAGGGTCCCCATACTTTGTGAATTTTATTTACTTGTAAATATTGGAGGAAATTCCCTGCATGCTTCTAGCAAAGAAGAGGGAAGTAGCTACTTTGTAATATATCAGAGTGTTTTGTTCTTCTTAATAAGGTCTGCCCTCAGGAGAAACTCTTTCCGACCAGAGCCTAATCTGTTAAAATTTTATCAAAGTCTAACTAATATAGGAGAAGAGAAATACCCAGTCCCAGCCCCGCTGGCTACTCTACCCTAGAGGGGCTGAGAAACATGTGTGAAGTTTATAGCCCAGAGCACAGGCTGATTCAAAGGCTGAAACTTACTCATAAAACTATACAATTATTCCCCTCCCCCCACATTTCACCATCACATTACTAAAGGACTATTAAGAGTAATTTCTTTTACCTAGTACATCAAGTCCTCTATCAAGAAATAATGGAAGCCGGGCGTGGTGGCACATGCTTCTAACCCCAGCATTTGGGAGGCTGAGACCGGAGGAATCCGGGTTCGCCGCCAGCCTCAGCTACCTAGTGAGGCACTCTGCAACTTAGTGAGACCCTGTTTCAAAATAAAGAATAAAAAATAGGGCTGGGGATGTAGCTCGGAGGTAGAACGCCCCTGAGTTCAATCCCCAGTCGCGCAAAAAAAAAAAAAAAAGAAATAATGGTAAAGCATACTATAACATATGGATCAAGGAAGAAACCTCAAGAAAAATTTAATTATTTTTTAAGTTAAAGGAAGATGAAAATACAACTCATCAAAATTTGTGGGCAGTTGCAAAAGTAGTGCTTATTTAGAAGGAAATATATCTAACTGAATGCATTTATTAGAAAACAAGAAAGAGCTAAAAATCAATAAACTAAGCCTCTACCTTAGAAAACTTGAAAAAGAATAGCAAATTAAACTCAAACTAAGCAAAATAAAGAAATAATAAGAACTAGAAAATAAATTAGCTAAATTGAAAATGAGAAATCAATAGAGAAAAATCAATAAAGTTAAAAGCTGGTGTTCTGTAAAGATTAATAAAATCAAGAAGTCTTTGGCAAAGCTAATTAAGAAAAAAGTGGATATAAATTACTAATATTAGAAATGAAATAGAGCATCACTATGGATCCCAAGTACATTAAAATGATAATAAAGCAATATTATTAATAACTATTCACACAAATTTGATAACCTAAGTGAAATGAACCAATTCCAAGAAAGACAAAATCTGCCAAACTGACCCAATAAGAAATAGATAATGCGAATAGACATATATCTATAAAATAATTTGAATAAATAATTATTAAACTGTCAAGCCAGAACGCTTTCACTGATGAATTCTACCACACATTTAAAGAAGAGATTATAGCAATTCTCTACAATCTCTTTGAGAAAATAGAAGCACAGGGAATAGTACCTAACTCATTCTATGAGATAAGCATTAGCTTAATACCAAAACTAGTGTTATGATTTGGATATGAAATGTCCCCCAGAAAAGCTCATTTGTTGGCAATGCAAAATGTTTAGAGAGAAAATAATTGAATCAGGTCTTAACTTCATCATTGGGTTAATCCATTGATGTATTAATAGTTTGAATGGATTTACAGGATGGTAATTATAGGCAGATGGAACATGACTGGAGAAGATGGTGGATCTCATCTTTAATCTCCAGATGAGCAGACAAAAGGCAATTTGCCTAGACCCCAAAGGAATAGGACAGGAAATGAACTTCAAAGGTGAATTTCATGAATGAATATTGGCAGAAGTATCATGGTAAGAACAGGGTATGTTAGTGTTCAAGAATTCCAAGTTAATAGTCAATGAATTTGCTAATTAGATTTGCTAATTGAGAGAAAGAAGAGAGGGAGGAAGGGAGGAATTGTTCTTCAGTATGCACTATATTTCAGATTTTAGATTATATACACATTTATATTTTCTCAATCATCACAATAATTTAATGAGGGCAAGAATATATTACCTCTTTCACATGAGAGGAAAATGAAGCTAAGTGTTGGGAACCTTCTTAGTCATCAGCTTTGAGGTCACCTTAGTCCAGCTTGGGAGGGGCACAAACTGCCCATCCAAGTGGAGATTTCTACACACAGACAAATCTCCCAGGGCAAAATGAGATCAGTAAGACCCTGACAACTTCCTTGATTACCCTTTCCTGTCCTGATTCATCTGTGACTACCTTGATGCTTTTCCCTGACTCAAACCATGACTGCTTTGCTGTCTCCTGTGATTAATCATTATTACAATGATTTGTTTAAAACTCTTAATAAAAGCAAGATGCAGGTAGACGAACTGGTAGGAGAGACATCTCTCTCTCTCCTCAGCCCCATCAGCTACCCTCTTTCTCTAATAATATAAATTTTCTCCGAAAATCATTATGACTCCATTATTATTTATGTGAGAGACTTCTAATCAATCAATCAATCAACATCAACACTATCCAATATAGCTAAGCTTTCACTAATTTTCACAAAATTATAAAGACACTAAAGTGCATAGCCAGGGTTTGTTATCTAGGTGTATTATAGTCTTGGTCATCACACACACACACACACACACACACACACACACACACACACTCACACATACACTTGCCATAATGTATCCCATGGGATACTCACCAAGGCCTTAAGCAGCTCTAGGGACCCAGGTTCTCAGAGCTATCATGTCACTGACTATTTTCTAAGAGTATCTACATGAACAAATGCAAATCTCTGATCTATCTTGAATTTAAAATTAAGTGCAAGCTGAGTCACAGTGGCAAATTGGGTAGATGATAGATAGATAGATAGAGATAGATGATAGATGGATAGATAAATGATTTTGATAGTGACTGTCAATTAGGTCTTCTCTGGCCCTAAAACATTACATTGATTAATTACTCAATTTCACGAGAATCATGAATGAAAGATACTATTCCAGGTCACTATGGAAATAGGGACCTAAGGAGGAGAATAGTGTTGGGGACTTTTCAGCTTTCACAGCTGTCTGTGTTCTCAGATGGCTCCTTTCCCATCCCTCTTCCATTTACTGTTTGCAATGAATTGGAATCATGTTTATAACAAATGTCTTTAAAGGAAGTTCCCAGTTTGAAAAAAAAATTGTATTACAATTGCAATACAATTGTAAAGCTGATTGAAATTCAGAAGGAAAGCCATTCTCTCCAGTTATTATTGAGTTTCTCTTTTCTGGTTCATGTTGACTTCACGATTAGTGTCCATTACTATAGGTTGACTCAAAACGGACTTGGTTGGACTTTTTTTTCCCCCCTCCTTCTAATCAACTAGAAAGGCTATTTTTTAATATCCATGAAACCATAAATATTCATACATCAAGTTATTTGTCCTTCTATACAAAGTGAAATAAACAAAAGTTGTGATCACACATATGTCCACTGGAGAAGGTTTTCTACACTATTCTTACTTAGGAATATCTCCCGCACTGGGTCTGTGGTATGGCAGCAGTCCTTATAAAGTCATCAGTATAATGTATCAACAACAAAATGTTCACTAATATGTCAGTACTCTGAATGTTTATAAATTTCATTTCCTGTCTTCTGGATCTCATTCACATGTCTCTTACTCAGTATTTATATTTCTGGCTACTTCATTCTTACAAGGTTCAGATCCATGGAAATATCCAATACAATGTGATTTGGAAAGGAATCCTATGATTAATAGATTCCATGCCAATCAAGTGCTTGAGCTACCACATACCCCACCTTGCCTTCTACAGACCTCATTGCCAGCCACCACCTGTGACAGTCTTAGTATCTGTGCTACTGCATGCCAGAGATGATCACTACTCGCTTTCCACAAGTAATAAGCATTTTATTCCTTTATGACCTACCAGTAATCCCATTCTAAATGCTAGGGATCATTTATATACAAATACTCCCAGTAACTGCAGCTCTTCATATTTCCTTGAAAACAGAACTTCAGTGAAGGCATACATGAAGGTAATTTCTTTGGGAAGTAATCACAGATCAATAATGATGGGAAGAGGGGATTCAAAAGGAAAGGAGAAAGAATATAAATATTAACTGTTGGTTTGGCCAGTGGCACAGGTACTCCTCTCTGCATGACCCACACTGGAGATTAATAACATGTCTCTGAACTGTTTCCCCAGGCCTCTATTCCCCAAACATCAAAGTGGCTCCACACGTGTGATGTTTCTCACTTTCAAGCTGCCCACTCATGATGGCAAGAGGATTCCTCAGAGAGACCCATGCTTTAATGACACAGAAGCCCCAGGGAAGGAAAAAACTGTATGACATGAGAATAAGCTGAGGCACATTCAGAATACACCTGAGTGAGGTCCATCAAATCTACACAGAGCCGGTCATGGTAACATGAATGAACATGAAATAAAAAACAGGGATGGAGATTTGACACAGTACAGAAGAATATCTGATACAGTGTACTGTAGAAAGAAATTGAGCAAAATTAAGCTTATCACCCAGAAACTTGATCCAAAAGATATTTCTATGTGATGAAAAAACAATTGGATTTTATCCATTAGCAAATGTCATGAAAGGATTTTGGGTTTTGAGCTTGGAAACAACATGACTATATCTGCATGCTAGAGCAATAAAAATAAATTTTTAGGCAGCATGAAGGTGCTGGGACTAGTAACACAAAGACCAATAAATAGCACTATTTTCAGTAAAAGCAGTGGAAAATGATGATAGACAAAATCTAGGCAGTCTGCAAGTATAGTGAATGAGCACTTGAAAGTTTTTTTGGAGGAAAAGTCAATGGGCTGAGTCTTAGTTTGAAAGGAAAAGTCCAGGAGAGAGAGGAATCTGGATTACCAGGAGGTCAATTCAGTAACTTAGTGGTGCCACATACAAGTTAGAAATCCACATTAGGAAAAAGTTACTGGCACAATGGAGCAATGGATATTGTGAGCTCATTTGTAGTACATAGAGTTTGAATGATGGGTTGGAAATTTGGATGCATACCTTTAAGCAGGAATTGGAAATGTCAATGTGGTACTGGAGAGAGAGACCTGGTTAAGAAGAGTAGAAATTAATGTCACACAAGTGGAAGGAGGAGAAAGATGAAAACAGCCTCAGAAGAAAGATGGTTAGTCAATCATGGGATTCTCACAAGGGTAGTTCTCAGCAGCTTAGGAAAAGGGAGAAAATTGAAAGTGAAATAACATAAATCTGTGATGCTAGAAATGACCTAAGATTCCTGAAATCACTATTGATGGGTTGTTTTCTTTTGATCTTATAGTGGTATAGCTAGAACAGATGATGGCATCAATATTTAATTGGTGATACTTCATTTGGAGGAAATTGCTTCCCTACAAGTCAACACAGCTCCCCACACTCATATTTTCTGTAAATAACAGCAGCATGTGCCACTTTTGTGTGTTTCCTCTTTCAGGCACTGGTTTAATATAGAGCTTTCCCAAAAGTAGGCTACTTGATTGGATTGGGTTATAGTCAGATTTAGAATATAGCCTGGTTTGTTCAGTTTTCTAGTGTTATTTAGAAGCCCAATTTCACTTTCAAAAGTGTCACATCTGCATGATACATTTATGGTCCTCCCAGTGATAATTGTGCTGAGATTTTGATCCCCTTGAAAAGGCTGGAAAATTTAACATAGTTGGGAACCCCAAGCTAGTTTCCCCTGGCTTCATTTTTTTAATGTGCTAGGAAAATATCACAATTTTCTGTGGGTGCTAAGAAAAGGGTAGAGAATCAGGACAGGTTTCTGGGCATTTTTGTCCCACTTCTAGAAATAAGGATGTGAGTTAAGCAGCACAACCAAGGATACTCATGTGATCATTTCATGTTTCTATACTGCTTTCTGAGCATCCTCCTATAAAGAGACTGTACAGTTATTTCATCCCATGTTGAGTTGCACCAACCACAGACCCATTCTGTATATGCTCAAATCATTTTAAGAAGATGACACCAGAAAATACTCACTTTCAAAACTGTATCATCAAAAGGAGGAATTCTTCTTCTTAATATTTTCTAAATAATCATGCCATTTGAGGGCCAACCTAAATGTTAGAGGAACCTATAAGCTGATAAACTAGAACCTGTTTTAAAGTATAATTTATTCTTAAGATCATTTTCAGGGTTCCTGATATTGAATCTTCAAGTTATATTGAAATGCAGCTTTGCTTTCTAATTATGCATACTCTAACAACATAATCAGCTAAACACATAGACTTCTCTCTTTTGTTGTTGCCACAGTTTATCTTTTTTGTAATTGCTCACACAAAGAGTTTTTCCTAAATATGCACTCATACATTTCAGTTTATAAAACCAGTTTTTTGTTTGTTTGTTTTTGCGGTACTAGGGATTGAACTCACGGGCATTCTACCTCCAAGCTATACCCCCAGCCCTATTTTTTATTCTTTATTTTGAAAACGGGTCTCAGTAAGTTTCGGAGTGCCTCACTAGGTAGCTGAGGCTGGCCTTGAACCCAGATCCTCCAGTCTCAGCCTCCCAAATGCTAGGATTACAAGCGTGTGCCACCACGCCCGGCTCTATAAAACCAGTTTTGATATTCAGCCAGATTCTTTTCCTTTGCAAAGTAAAAATTCCATTGGAACTAAGTTAATGAAGAGAAGACTAGATAAAATTTGATTATGTAAAGAAATTTCCTATCCTAACTTGTCCAAGGTTATTCAGTAAGTAGCAGAAAAAGGAATAAAGCCAAGTTTAGATGACTTCAAAAGCCCAAGGCTGTGAAATAATGTGCCTAGCTGTCTTCAATGATTTATACCACTCACCTGGATTCCCACCTTCATGAGACATAATTTTTCAGAATTGATTCAACTCTCTTTCTTTGAATTCCCTTCTAACCACAACTTTCTATTACTTCTTACCTAATTCCAATTAATTTTTTTTTTTAAAAGCATGAGAAGTGCCAGTTCCTCAATTGTCTCTCCTTCCCTAATCTAAGATCACTAGTTTATTTCTGGCTTCACTCTTTTACCTAGCCAGGTAACCTTTGGCCAACTATTTGCATAAAGCTTTCCCCAAGTACTATGCAATCCTGTTTTCTAATTAGCCTGGGTAAGTACCACACACCCCTTTAATTAGTTTCCTTTGTAAAGCAATGTAATTGGCCAGTTAAAAGCTTATGAAGACTTGAAGTTATCTAGTCATTGGAACAGAGTACGCAAGTATCCTATATGAAAGGCCATCATACAGAAAATTTGGCCTACATTATCCTATTTATTTTAATATATATATGCTTGGTGAGATATATTTTAACAGATGGGTCCTGGCCCCCAACCATGATTATTCAACTTCTTTTGGGAGTAAATATCATTTAATATTTTAATGAAAGAATAATTTATTGACCAGTAGAACTTAAAATTTGAAAGTTCCTCCTAATAAAATGAAACTTATCATTTAATAATTTAAATGTGTTTTTACATATGTTATTAGAAAATGTTGTCTAAATTAAGTGGTATTAATCTGATATAAAGATTTCAAGAAGATATACTAACATATTTATGATGTTTTCTTAGTGATACTATTACTTTAAAAATATTTTATATTAAATTATTGCGGTCCATTTTAAATAAAACTTATTTACAGAAATGATAGTATTTTCTTGACAAAAAGTACTAAAATCACATTAATATATACACTAAAATTATACACATGCACTCATAAAGCTATATCAAATATATAATTGAGTATTGATGTTTATGAGCTAGAGCTATTAACTAGGTTAATTTTTCCAAAACAATCCATAAATATAAGCCAAATTTCATTATAAACCTTGGTTTGTAAGAAAAAGAAAAATAGAACTAAGCTCATTCTTTAAACAGGGAAAAATTCCAGAATATAAGGAATTGACAAATTGAATATGGTTTTAATTCTTGCCTCTGCCAAAACCAAGTTGGTGTCATGGACTTTAAATCATGAACCTTAAGACTATGAGGGGTTATAGTTTATTCTAGCTTTCCATTTTTTAAAAGCTAGAATTAGTTCTCTCTACTTTCTTCTTCAAATTTATGAATAAACATGTAACATGTAATGCTATAAAATAATTTATACTTTTACAATTATAATTTCTTACTGTTTGGGCTTATGTATGGTGAAATTAGAACAGAGAACCAGATTTAAGGCTGGAAGAATTCACTGAACCCATAGCCTTTGTGGGCCTGCTACTGAAGTAACAGTTGTTCAAGTATCATGTATTTTATTGGGCACATAATTTCTGTTTCAGGAAGTATTCTTACTGCTGTGATCAAGAACACCTTATCACTACAACTTAAGAGGAAAGAAGATTTATTTGCTCACAGTTTTGGAGATTTCGTGGGTTCAGTCCATGATAGGCTAGGTAAAATCTGCAAAGCTCAGGGCATGGTGTGAGGAGCAGAGAAAGAAAGAGAACAAGGGCTCTCTTTTCACAACTTGGAGGCCAGAAACAAGAGAGAGAAAGGGGAAGAAGGACTGTATATAATCCCCAAGGCCACACTCACAGGGACCCCTTCTCAGCAAATAAATCCTGCCTCCACCATGGCTGCCTTGTCTCTGTGAGATCTGGGGAACATTCTAAATTCAAACCATAACAGTTTATAAGCCTGCTTGGTCACTGCCTTGCTCCTGCTGCTGTGTTTAAATGTGGCACTTGGCCCATTGCTTCAGATCATTACAGTTTCCTGTTTTCATGTAACAGTTTAGCTATTGCTAGAGCCAGGCCTTCTGTTAAGGCAGTGTCTAAATCGACATGGGCTCTTTTTCTCTCCCTCCTACAATATATACGGTCACTATTGAGAATTAGCATCGACAAAGTTTAATCCACCTTCAGGATGCCACTTGCCTGACTCTCAGCCAAAATGCCAGTCTTTTGTTTTTCCTTCCTTTACTGTACTGTTGTCATTTCTCTCTTATTTCAATCTCCTACTCTTCATCTCCTTCCTACACATTTCCCACTATGATCCTCAAATTTCAAATTCAAAAATTAAAATTCTCATCTTCATCATCTAACACTTCCTATATTCTCCCCTAGGACAACTATACCCCTGAAACCAACTCACTTGGAAACTCTTCTTACCCTGTATACATTCAAATTCAGAAGGAAGTGGGGCCTACAAATCATCACAGTGGTTTTCAGACTATAACTTCCCCATCCTTTTGCTACCACATTTTTTCCTATGTAAATTTCTTATTGAATTCATCATGGCCCCCATCTCTCCCTCTGCATTAATGGCTAACTGCACCAAAATTTCTGTGATCATCTTAATGTTGTCAACATTTTTATCTATCCATCACTTAGCCTCTCAGTTCCTTGATTTGTTTTCCTCTACTTCATCTAAACCACCTGATCACATGTTCTCCCTAATAAGCATGCCATTTTGGAAATATCCTATTATTTGAGTTTATTCATTTTATACACCAAATTAATTAACGTCCTTAACCTAATTCCTTTCCCTTATCACTTTTCTTTTTTCTTTTTTATTTTATTTATTTATTTATTTATTTATTTATTTATTTATTTTTTTGCGGTACTGGGGATTGAACTCAGGGGCTTTCTACCTCCAAGCTATACCCCCAGCCCTATTTTTTATTCTTTATTTTGAAACCGAGTCTCACTAAGTTGCGGAGGGCCTCACTAGGTAGCTGAGGCTGGCCTCGAACCCGGATCCTCCAGTCTCAGCCTCCCGAATGCTGGGATTACAAGCGTGCGCCACCACGCCCGGCTCTCACTTTTCTTTTTTAAACATATTCATCACCCTATCATTTCTCCATTGTGCTGTTTTTCCTGCTTAGATTCTACATTTAGAAATGGACTCTCTCTTTTGTAAACATACTTCACTCTCTTTCTCTCCCTTACTCTGCAATTGATTCTAAGTAAACTCTACTGTGTACCTGCTCTCTGCCTGTACCCGAGAGTCTGTCTGATGCTAGAAGGAAAGCGCACTACTGTGTGGACAAGAACCTGATTTTCATATCAGACCTTGAGTCTCAAATTGGTCCTCCACAATGCCAGATAATCCTATCGCATTTCTTCAGAAAATGTTTCTCCATTCTTTACCTTACCACCCTCTTCAGATATCCAACTTCTCCCCATCTCACGTTTAGTTAAAATACTTTAGGATAGGTCCCAGAAAAACAACACAATCAGAAAATATCAACCTCATCTTCTCATTCCTGATGCTAACTCTTTTCATCTGCACCTGCATACCCTGCCTTTTCCACACTGTAATGGAATAGGTGTCCTGCTCTCAGGTAGGCGATCCCCCCGCAGGTGCTCTGGAGACTGGCATTATTCTCTGTCTTTTCTGCAACATTATCTTCTTCCAGAGAATCATTTCTTTTTGCATAAATGTACCTTAATTCCACCCACGTGTGTGTGTGTGTGTGTGTGTGTGTGTGTGTGTGTGTGTGTGTGTTTTACTCAGAGGCATTCTACCTTCAAGCTACAACCCCAGCCCTATTTTTATTTTTTATTCTGAAACAAGGTCTCACTAAGTTGTTGAAGCTGGCCATGAACCTGCATTCCTCCTGTCTCAGCTACCCAAGTACTGGGATTACAAGCATACACCATCACACCCGGCTTCCACCCATCTTTTAAAAACACTCCTCCCAGTTATCATTTCAATATCTACTCTCTTGACAATAAAACTCTTTAAAGAAGTCCCTGTATTCATTGCTTCTACCACCTCACATTTTTTTTCACTCTTTTATTTCCTAACCCCACTGTAATTGAATAGTTGTTAACTGAAATGAAATTTATCAGGGTCACCACATCTTATATCTCTCCAAGTCAGTGATCAATTTTCTGTTCTAACCTTATTCAGTATCATTATAAAATTCAACAAATTTGTTTCCTCTTGTTAAGTAATTTTACTTTTAGGCTTTTGAGACCACATGTACGTGCCTCTTCTTCCTTCTTGTAGGACACTGTTCCTCAATCTTCTCTCTTCCTTGCTGGCTTCTCTTCATTAACATACCTCAAACTCCTGGACTCTGTCCTCTTTCATTTTCTGTTCTCTAGCTACACTGTTTATCCATCCTCAGTGATCCAAATGTCATCTATACAGCAGCCTGCCTAGGTATATAGGCATTTTCATTCATCACGATGAAGAAATAAATGAATGGCAAAAATCAACCACTCTGACAGTCTTGGATATATTTTGTATATATTTTACTGTGCACTCTTGGATAAATTACTTTATGCCTTAGTTGGCAACATTACTTTGTACTCAAGGTTTTTATGAAAATTAAATGATAATGTACACAAAACGCTTAGCACAGTGCCTAGAAAATAAGAAGTAACTAATAAATGCTAACACAGTAATAAATATTAGTTATATTGAGAATGAACCATTATTTGGAAAACCGTAATTAAGTCAGGCATATCCAAGTCCTTAAATTTTTGTCCTAAAATCAGATGCACAAGATTATACAATTCACTTGGTGATTTAAAAACTTCTATTACCAGAACAGTGCTTAAATAATTATGCCTTTTATCTGATCAAGATGATGGCTTCAAAGTTCCACCACACATGTTCCAAAGCAACCCATTTTTTTGATTTTAGATAGGAATAGAGCCAGATGAGGAGACACTTACAGCGGATGTCAGTTATTAAATATATACATAGAGTTTACATTTATTCACACTGAGAATAGTCAAAATAATCCCCTTTAGAGGGACTGTAATTTGTAAAAGGCAAATTTACCTAAATTCATATTATACAAATGTATTTTATACATTGTCTCATTTTGTTTTCAAGTCAACCTTGTGAAGTGATTAAAATGATTTATGTGTTCTAGATAAAAATATTGGAGTTAATATTGGAGTTAATTTACTTGTCCAAGGTCACATGACTTATATTTGGTAAATTCATACCTGAATCCCGGGTCTTGTTAGTCTCTGGAACACGCTGGTGCTATCTCTTAATGCTGCTGCCTTGGTAGAGTTTAAGATGAGTTGATTTTATTATATGAACTACGACAAGTTATTTTCATTTGCTCACACCAACACCTTTATTTTACTGCCATCTAAAAGATTTTTCTAAACAGTTCTCTGAGAAGTTGCATCTACCAGTGATTGGTGATTTAGATAAAGCATATAACTTTACATGCCATGAAACATGGTCCATTAACCCGGAAGAATTTCCAGTAAGGTGGGAGACACCCAAGAATTCACAAGTTATAAAGCAAGATCAATAAAGGAGAAAGAGCACTACAGCAATAGCCCCAGCTGCAAAGAGCTTTGGTTCCAGGCAGTAAGTAGAGAATGGCTGTCATCATAAGACAGAGCGCGGTTTGAACACTGTTGTCATCACCACTCTTTCATCTTACTTTGGCTACTACCTTGAATCTCTTTTCTCATCTAGAAGTGAGGAAACTAAAGTCCAATTCACAGGGTCATAATGAGGATTAAAGTAATTGTATATTATTGAGTAAGTATTTGTTCCCACCTCAGCCCCTTCACTTTGGCTAAAAATGCCACCCTGGGTAAGAGAGAAGAACAATTCCAACAGGCATTTCACCACAAAGTGCAATTGAGTGTAATTAAAATCTAATATGTACTTTCCTTTTATTCTCTGATTCTTTCAAACTGTTTCAAATGTAATTATCTTGTTTTGTAAAATTAATTATAAACTTCAGTGTAGGAGGTACTGCAGGGAAGACATTAGAATGTTTGTATTCCTCAGATCACTTAGCATCTTTTTAATGATAGGTGCTTAATAATTAATTTGATAATATTCAGTTTAAAGAAGAAATTGCCTTTTTTGTTTTAGAATTTTATTAGTGCAACATGACTGTGCATCATAGTGTTACTCAAAGAGATATAGTTTTATGTGCACATAACATCTCTTGCTGTGATTTCTCCTAACTCCATCCCACTACCCATCTTCACATCCTCCCTCCCTGTATGTGACAGTAAGGTTGTTAGTGATACCTTCTTATATAGACATACTATTATTTGGTCTGTTTTCTTCCTCAGGCTACCTTTTTTCCCATCCCTCCTCCCATCCCTTGATCCCCTTCTATTGTTTTATTAGTCTCACTCCTTTTTATCATGAAGTTCCTTTTCTTCCCTATTTTCTCCCTAGCTTCCATATATAGGAGAAATTATATGAGCCCTGACTTTCTGGACTGGCTGATTTCACTTAGCACAATATTCTCTAGTTTGATAATTTTCCTGCAAATTAGATGATTTTTATTTTGTACTGGAGATTGAACCAAGGGACATTCTACCTCTTAGCTACAACCATAGCCCTTTTTATTTTTTATTTTTGAAACAGGGTCTTAAGTTGCTGAGGGCCTCACTAAGTTGTCAAGTCTGGCTTCAAACCTGTGATCTTCCTTTCTTAGCCTCCCAAGATATGTGCCACTTCACCTGGAAATTTTGTTCTTTACGGCTGAGTTAAAATCCTTTGTGTGTATACATCACATTTTCATTCTCCATATTCTATTGATGGATGTCTAGGTTGGTTCCATAATTTGACTATTGTGAATTGGGCTGCTATAAACATGAGTATACATACATGATTATAGTATTCTAACTTTAATTCTTTTTAGAAAGATATAAAGGAGTGGTATAGTTGGGTCATACAGTGATTTTATTTCCAGTTTTGTGAGGACCCTTTATACTGATTTCCAAGGAGGAAGTGAAGAAATTGGAACACTTTTATGCTGATAGTAGAAATGTAAAGTAATGCAGCTATCATGGAAAACAGTGTGGTTATTTCTCAAAAAATTAAAAGCAGACCTATTATATGATCAAGCAATCTCAGTTCTCAGTTTTTATCCAAGAGAATTGAAATCAAGATTTTGAAGAAACATTTGTAGCCCTGTGTTCATTGTAGCATTACTCGCATAGCCAAGGTGTGGAAACAACCTAAGTGTCTACCCATGGATGAATGGATACACACCAGGTAGTGTATGGACACACAATGGGAGATCATTCCACCTTAGAAAACAGAAAATCCTGACTGACATATTTGACAACGTGGATAAAACTTGAGGACATCATTCGAAGTAAAACTCATCAGACACAGAATGACAATCACTGCATGATCCCATTTATATGAAACATATAAAATAGTCAAAGTCATGGAGACTGAGAGCAAATTTTGGTCACTAGGGGCTTGGGGCTTGGGGAACTAGGGAGTTGATGTTCAATAAATGTAAAGCTTCAGTTATGTAAGAGAAATATGTTTTCGAGATCTGCTGTATAACATTGTGCCTATAGTTAACAATACTGTATTGTTCACTTAAAAACTTATTCAGACTGGGTGTAGTGCATGACTATAATCCCAGTACTTAGGGGGCTGAGACAGAATTATAGATTTGAGGCCAGACTCAGTGACTTAGCAAGACCCTCAGCAAGTTAACAAGACCCTTTTCAAAATAAAAAATGTAAAGGGCTGGTAGTATAGCTCAGAGGTAGAATGCTCTGGATCCAGTTCCTGTACCAAAAATAAAAACTCATTCATGGGGTAGATCTCACGTTAATGTTTCTTACCAAAATTCAAAAAAAAAAAAAAAGAAAACATATAAAACCACCTATGGCCAAGTATAAGCATCAAAATAAATAAAATTATTTAATATTTTAATATTCTTTGCTTTCCTGAATTTTGTATCATTTGAATCTCAAGTATTTATTCTTGCTATAGCTGTATATCTCAATATAAAATTCCACAAATACAGTAGCAGCTGGAGTCCATACTTTACATTACTCTTCAAAACTATTTTTGAGGGGGATGCTCTGTATCCCACCCCTGAAACCTCCCACTGAGACTCTGGTAGAAGACAGATGGCTTCACGCACCAGGAGTCTGGAGTTATTTTGGTTGCACCACTTACCAGCAATGAGCCTTGTGTGGGTCACTTAAGCTTTCTGGGCTTCTGCTGCCTTATCTATAAACCTTTGAGGCTGGGCTAAATAATCCTCTAGACCCTTCCTGCCCCAGTGTTCTCTGGCACAACATATAAACTGATAACAAGAATTTTCAAATTAAAACAAATTCAGTATTGCATCCAATTCTGAATGCATTGACCTGATGTTGCTAGATTTAGCAGATCTGTGGAGAGGGGGAAAAGAAAACAGAGTTTACTGGCAGCCTGGGTGAGTCAAAAGGCCAAGCTATTTTTGGTAAAGACCACTAAACTGGCTCAGGCATTTATATGCATTTTCTCAGCAAGGCACCCTGCTCAAATTCCAGGGGAAGACCTATACCTTTGCTGTATCTTAGTAGTTAAAAAAAAAAAAAAGGCCAGCACATTCTGGATCTGGATCTGGATGCTAGCTGGGCAGTGTTTATGTTAGGCTTCATACTTTGCTAGTTGGTAAGGTTGTCACATGACCTGATCATCAGTAGGACTTAGCTTAAGGAAACTATAAAGACAAATTATTTGATTATATTTTTTCCCTTTTGTCCACACTGAGTTGCATGAACAGGTCCTTAATAAGCAGCTATCTTGTGAAGATTCCTTTTGTCAGTGCTGAGTTATAGTGGTCAATTGTATGCTAAATTTGAAAGATATTTTCAATTTGAAGTTAGACCTAAGTGAGTCTTTCAAGCACAAGTAGATAATTAAATAATAGTATTTTTTTCCCATCCCAACATTGCTATCATATGGAAATTACTAAAACTGTGTGGGTTCAGTTCTATTAAAGATAACTAACTCTTATATATGTTAAGTTAATACGGCAACATGAAGTGACATCCAAAGCCTTGAATTGCCTCTGACCTTCTCTACTACCTTGAACAACTGATATAGCCACAGGAGACCTTATTTTCCTGTCGTTCAAAAGTGATAATAATTGCACTTAGTGTAAGTTTACATGTAAGTACTAAGTATACATCAAGACAGTGGCCAACACACAGTAGGCACTAAATAAATACTATCAGTATCAGTAATGAATTGCTAAAATAAGCTTTTTATTATACTTTGTGTAGCTGTATACTTTAAATTGCTATGTATCAGTAAATTGGCACTTTTATATCCAAAAGCAGAGACATTCACCTATTTTTATGTCTCATCTATTTTGCCATTTAAGATCCAGTTTTTGTTTGTTTATTCATTCTGTTTCGCTTTATGGTACTAGGGATTGAACCCAGGGGCATTCTGCCTACAAGCTATATTCCCAGCCCTTTTTAAATTTTGACTTCTGTTTTTGTTTTTGAAACAGGGTCTCACTAGGTGTAGTGAGAGTCTTGCTACATTGCTGAGGCTGTCCTCAAACCTGTGATCCTCCTGTTGCAGCCTCCCAAGTACTGGGATTACAGGCCTGCACCACCACACCTAACAAGATCCATTTTTGCCACTTAAGATTCATCTTGGCAATTCACAGGTAAAAATGTTAACCTAATTTACCCACATTACTGAATATGAATCATGAGAGACACAAGACCTGGGTCAAGCCATTTTCTAACACTGAAGGGACAGTGAGAGAGAAGATGGGAGAAATACAAAAAGAGAATACAAGTGACTATAGAATTATTTAGGTCCTTTATCAAGATCTCCCTAAAACTGTATTCTTCAAATGTTCAGTTGTGTGAGTTAGCAATTTCTGTATTTTGATGGAACTTACATATGATAAGGTACTTGACACTTGCAAAAGAACAAATTCTAGCTTTTCTTCACTTGTTAACTATGCAACTCCACTGATCAGACAATTCGATATTCAGGATCAGCAACGAAGAACTCTGAGTCTTTAACCAAGAACCTAAGTGATTCTCCTACAAAGTCATTTTTAGGGTGCCAACAGGTGTTTCCCCCAAATTCATTTGCTGAAGTATTAACCTTCATATCTCAGAAAGTTACTATAAGTGAAATAGGGTCTTTCAAGATGTATTTAAAATTAAATGACGTCATTAGGCTGTGCTCTAATCCACTATCTAATCCTGGCATTATTATAAGAAAAGGAGATTGGAATATAGACACACAAAGAAGGAAGGCCATGTGAAAACAGGGATAAGAAAGTCATCTATAAGCCAAGGAGAGAAAGATTTCATGGGGGAAAAGATGTCAACCCTTTATCTTGATCATCTACCATTCAAGACTCTGAGAAAATATATTCCTATTGTGTAAACTGCCCAGTCTATGGTAGTTTGTTACGGCAACCCAGAAAACTAATGCAACTATCTCTTGGAAACATCAATCCTGGGACTCTCATTCTATATTACACCTATTTTGCAATGTTCTAGGCATACAATCCCACAGCCTTTGAAGCTCCAGAATTTCAGCCTGGCTCACTGTCTTTGAACTGCCATCTTCGTGAGAATTACTTTGTGCAGTTTATGCCATCCTAACAATTAAGGCTTATACAGATAATGCAGGGACACTCAAGGATCTAAAGTGATTTTGGAATAACCTAAGTAAACATTTTACTCACAAAAAAATTAATGTTATGTACTGAATATTCTAGCATTTAATTAATTCAGCACATTTGATAAATATTATTTGATTTTAGCCAATACTTTCAATTTACTGATTGTTCCAGGTAAATGGTAGTTTGTCACACTTTCTAAAGGTTGGATGAAATAAAAATAGTATGTATATGATTTTCTTCCCTAAAGGATTTTGAAGAATTTTTTCCTCCTCCTCTTCCTCCTCCTCTCCCTCTCCTTCTTCCTCTTCCTCTCTTCCTCTTCCCCTTTCTCTTCCCCCTCTTCATTTTAGAAGCTGGTGTTTATTTGACATCAACCTATTTCCATTTTGCTTAAGTGTCTGCAGAACAAATTAAGATCACATAGTGCTTGTTCCACCACTCAGTGGCTGAGCAGAAGAGCTGCAGACTAACCAGTCTGGGAGCTTCAGTCTTCTGTAAGGGACCGTTGAAAGGCACAGAGGATGCCTGCAGCTTTCAAACAGTCCACGACCTCAGATTGAGTACTAATGAACTCAGGAGCTGGTGCAGTCCATTCATCCTGAAATCCCTCCTTGCTCACAGCCTTTTCAGCAGTGGCCTGCTCTTCCATTTCAATCTCTTCAGGATCTCGGAGGAAGTAGAGATCAGGCAAGACCTCCATGGGTGTGCTCCAGAGAGATGGTGCCATGCATGTGCAGAACTTCCTGGGATAGAATCCACATTAGATCCACAGAGAGGACTCCCTTCTTGTGACACAGAAGGGCAATGTCTACATAGGCAGAGGAGAATCTGTTACACAGAGCAGTAGCAGGCAGATTGACATAAAACACCTGGGGTCAGTCACTACCAGAAGATGCAGCTCCTGGAAGACTGCCTGGATCTGGTTAGTGAAGGTCCCAGGAGTGAAGTGGCTGGCAAAAGTAGTGGCTCTAGTGGCATTGGCAAACTTCAACAAAGCCCCCTGGCCCCAGGATCCCTGGAAGGAAGGACCTCAGCAGGCTATTCAATGGTATCACTGACATGAGCTGCCAGAAGAAGCATCTCCCAGGTCCTCTTCATAATTATGATGTAGACGCCATCACTTTTCCTTTTGTAGAGATGTTGTTCCACCTAGAGGTCAAAGTTGGTGCCACCTAAGTAGGTTCCTACTGCAAAGAAGTTGAGGACATCCTCCTTTTTTATTTTGCAGGACATCAAGGCCCCTGGACATTGTGACAGTTTTCCTTTAACTCAAGAACAATGTTGTATAGGACCCTCCCTAGAGAATGTGGAAAGGAGGATTTTTTACTTCTTAAGTGCATTCACTAAATGATGATAAACACTCAATAGGTTTAGCTTTGCTGACTTTTTGAGGTCAGTTTCTTTGGCTTGAGGGAAAAAAAGAATCTTTGTTGCATACAGATTTCTCCCTGTGCATTGCAAGCTGCTTATTTCTATAACTTACAGGACAAAAATATTTTGAAAATATCATCTATCATGTTCTACCAACTGTTTTACTGAAACAATGATTATCCTTGGCAGGTATTATCCAGAGGAGTTGTTTAAATTGATTAAATGACCTGTACAATTTCCCCCCAACACATTTCCTCTATGGAGAGGATGGCTTCTCTCATATTAAAGGGCGCAATGACAGTCTAGCTAAAATTTAATAAAGGTCTTTCACTTCATCTGACTATCCAAATTCATATTCATGGCGATAATAATAATAATAGCTAACATTTATAGACTGCTTACTGTGATTCCAGTATAGAGTTTTAAATGTATTGCTTCATTTAATAATCTCATTCATTGATGTAGGCTGTATTTCCTATTTACATTTTATACAAGAGACTCAGAAGTTTAATGACTCAAAACTCACATTCTTGGATAAGCAGAGTAAGTTTTCTGCCAAGTTGGGCTTTAAAAGCCAGCTATCAGCCTGGCTCCTGTGTGTCTTTCACAGAGAATGCAGAGTCCAAGGAAAGAAAAGTTTATTCCATAGACAATGAAACAGGGCTGTGTCCTCTTCTAAGGTTCTTATCCAGTGGATTTTGATGAAGTCCAAAACTAGCAAAAAGTATAGAAATGTGAACATTTATTTTAAGTCAGAGAAAGAAGACAAAAACAGAAGCACTTGGGAGGTAGGCTTTTACATTTACTGAGGCTCCCCTTCTGCTCTTTTGCAATTGGTTAGAATTGGGTTTGAGGGAACCAATGTCTTTTGACCAACTTCAATCCTTAATTTGAATTATTATCTTGTGAGCTAGCTGGTGGGCCCTGATTTCCTGGCGTCCACAAATCTCTCACCTCCCCCACCTCACAGAAGGTGATTCAATTGTCCTTCTTTAATCCCTCCTGTTCCCAGGTCCTCTGCCCTGCCTCGGCAACATCTGTAAAACTCCAGCCTCTTGGAATTTTTTGGGTTACATATAATTTGTCTCAGCACCTGGCTCTAGGTCTTGGCATAAACATTTAGTGCTTTATAAGTCCATTTTCTTCCTTCAGGTGATATTTGCCACATATACTCAGGGCAGTGAATTAGGCCAGTCCATAAAATCCAAGTAAAATAGACAGACACTCTGTCGTCCTATAGTTTATGTCTGAGTGGAAGAGCAGAAGACAAAGATATTAAAAGATGGCAAAATGTATTCTAGTGAGTTCACAGACTAGGGACGTGGGAGGTAGATTCCATGGGGTTTACATTGTCTCCATCATTTCTCCCCACCATTTGCAAATGCTTGGGCCAGACATTTCCCCTCTCTAGGTCTCAATGACATTGTCTGTGGAATGGGGATCTACATCCTGGGATTCATAAGAAGATTTAAATGACAATTCTTTCTTAGTGTTAGTCTGCACCAGGAGGAACATGAGAAATTTACTTGCTAGATCTTACTCAGTCCTCATAACTTGATAGAATGAGTAGCACGGTTCATCATTTAATAGCTGGGGTAATGAAGACACAGAGAGATAAATACTTGGTGAATACCACATGGCCAGTAAGTGGTGCAGCTGGATGTGATCCCAGGCAGAGTGGCGCCACAGCACAGTGTCTCGACACTGCACAACACCGACTCCTGGATTATAACTGATATATATGAAGTTCTGGAAATAGTAAATAGTATCAAATTTAGTATGTTTATTATATTAGCACCCATGTGTAAAAATTTAAAAATAGACCAAAAATTTGCTGAAGTGAGAAAATAGAAGGTGTTTTTTTTTCCAATTGTGAGGATAAATGCCTTTAAGAACACTAAACAGCAATATGGTATTTTTAATTCCCAAAAGGAAAGAGCACCAAGCATATGGAATTGATGGTATTTCCAGGCTTTTTAGGTTTCTGCTTCTTCATGTCCTTTCAAAAGATGATTTCTAACTTGGTGACTTTTCCCATTAGCTCTGGGCCACTCAGCTTGCTTTTGCTAACAAAGGTCCACAGATCAATCATGTGTGGCTGACATGATTTCCTTGAAGTTCTCAGTGGTCTAATCCTCTTTGATGTGGTTCCTTTCATGGTTTCCTATGGCACTGGTGGTGCATGAGTGGGCACGGGGCCAGAGGGGTCATATTGTACCCATTTGTTTTCTTTTCAAAATGAAGATTGTGTTTAAATGAAAAGTTGTGTTCCAGGAACAAATCATTTTCCTTTGAAGCACCATCTCCTAACATGACATTTGAAGGTTTTGTGGAGAAAAATAATTTGTGTTTTTACATATCACTGCATGTTAACTTGTCTTCTAATTTACAATAAAGAATAAGAAATTAAGCTTCATCTTGCTTGTTTCAATATTAAGCTCTACTCAGAGAGACCATGGGTTTTTAAAACATTGTTTTCCAAACTACATCAGCTATAATATACTTGTGTTATATCTACCTAGACATAAACTTATCTATCTCTCTCTATATATAAACATATACCTTTATATATTTATATCTAATTGTTTGAATTCTTATATACATATATATAAATATACATATTCAGAAAAAGTTCTTTCTCCTTTTCACACTTCAATTCTCTTCTTCCTAGAGTTGCATACTTCTCTACTTTTATCGTATGTTTACATGCATATGTGTATGTACATCTGTGCATATGTACATACATTTATATGGAAATATATAGTATTTTTTTGAACAGTAAGAATTAAATAATTTTATTTCATTTAATATAAATCATTATTTTTAATGGCTTTACAATATTCAGTATAAATGTAAAACGGTTTGTTGAAAAGTTCTTATAATCTGTCATTTTTCTTCTAGTAATTCAAAAGTTATCTATCCTATTTCAAACTCCCAAGTTGCTATCCTTATAGTTTTACTATCTATCATCTATGTATCTATGTATCTATGTATCATCCATCTATTTATGTATCTATCTATTATCATCTATCTATCCATTTATCCATCTATACACACACAGACACACACACACAGGCACATACAGACTACATAAAATTTATTACTATCTACAGCTAATTTGACTGTCTAGCCTACCCTCAACAAAGAAAAATTGAACTTACCTTTATCCCTTTACCATATGCTATGACCACATTGATATAGTCTGAGAATTTTCAAGATTATTTGTTCTTTCAAGAGTGTCTCTTTATCTTTGGTTGGTACTCTGGTACTCTTCAGTTTGAACATGTTTTGTCCAGGTGTGTGTGTGTGTGTGTGTGTGTGTGTGTGTGTGTGTGTGTGTGTGTTGAGCATTATTGCTATAAATATATCCTCTTCTTCATTTCTGTTTCTGATATTTTAATTATAGATGCATTATACCTCAATTATAGATGTGCTCCACCTTTTTATTTTATTTTTACTTTTCTTATTTTTTATTTTTATACATTTATTGGTGCATTATAGTTTCATATTACACCTTTTTTATTGTTACATCATCTTGGATCTTCTGTTCTATCCTGTTTAGCCTTTAGTCTTTGGATTTCACTGAGGAAATTTCTATTTCTCTGTTTCCAAGCTCACTGATCTTTTCCTCAGCCACGTCTAGTCTACTAATGAGTCTACATTTCTGCAACATGTTTTTCATTTCTAGCACTCCTGTTTGTTTGTTTATTAGATTGTCCATCTCTCTGCTTACATTACCCATCTATTGTTGCATACTATTTACTTTTTTTATCACCTTTAACATATTAATTATAGTTTTTAAAATTCTGTTTGATAATTTATTATCTCTGTCATATCTGTTTACTGCTTTGCCTCTTTAGTCTGTTTTTGATATTTACTTTTTAGCATGCCTTTTTTTTTTTAAATGAAAGCCAGACCTGTCACATTGGGTAATAAGAACTGAAATAAAAAAAGCATTTAAAATGAGGATTTATGTTAATCGAGTTAGAAGTTGGAGTTTGTTTAACCCATTATGTCCCATAATCTTATATTAGCATACCTATTAAAGAAAAAAAAACTTGAATTGAGCAACAAATATGCCCCTTACGTTCACTTTGAAATAAAAATTACATGTTTAGCATTCTATTATTTTGAAGAAAAGTACCCTAATGCAAATGATATACTTTCATAAACATATCAAAGTCAATCACTAAAGTGAACTTGAGAAGGAGGGCAAAGGAGTGGGGCAGGAATTGGGGAAGGGTTAAATGAGGAATGTGTGCATGTATGCCTTTACCAGCTTGTACCTAACAAAGATGTATGATTATAATGCACCAATAATAAAATTTAAAAAAATTAGCATGGTTTAAATGTATATTTCCATATTTATATATATGAAAAATACATGAATGACATGTAAATTCTAGGTTATGATTTCTGGCCTATTTTAAAGCACCTATGCCACTTTCATTTAAATATTAGTAGATTAAAAATTTGGGATTTTTCAGGGTTACTGATTGCTACATAGATAAGTACTTCAGATTGCTCTAGTATCCTTGCTTCAGACTGCTCTAGTATTTCCTGTTGATTTTTTCCTGAGTATTTCTCCACAGAGAGAAGAGTACATGCCTTGTAGCTCTTTTAGCTAAAATCTGCTATGATACTTATCAGTATGGTGGTAAGATATGGAGAAGGAAGAACATTCTATAATCTTCAACTGTATCTTGATCTTTTAGTTTACATCTCAGGGAAGTTACTTTCACAAGTGTTTCTTCAATTTGTTTCTTTATCCTTTTATCTCCAACTCCTATCTCTGGCTACCCCATTCCCAGGCTATTTCCTTGAAGTTCTAAACCCTGTTCTCCAAGTTCCACTCCCTTACAGGAGACAGGAAGGCTAGAAGAGGATCCTTCCAGAATGGGAAAAAACTCCCCAGCTGGGATCTGGCTTCAGAATTATCCTCTGGCAAAGGCATTTTGCATTAAGGATACGCCCCTTTATTATGGAAAAGGCTTAGACATATTTCTCAGTGGTACTCTCTCCTTTGCCAGATCTCTAAGGGGATCTTTCTGAGATCCTCACCATGAGCACCTAGTAATATTCCTAGAATAAAACCAGTCTATGGTTCCAGCAGCTTCTCCAGGAAAGCAGATTTCCTCTCTCTCTCTCTCTCTCTCTCTCTCTCTCTCAATGCATTGGTCTTTCCAACTCTTGGGTGGGGGCTTGCCTTGACATCTTAATTCTCTGGTTTGTCCAAGAAAATTTGTGGAATTTTCATTTGTGGGATTTTGTGGAAATTTGTGGGATTTTGTTTGTTGTAAGGAGCAATGAATTCTAAGCTCTCCCTGTTGGTGCTGAAACTAGAGAACTATTTATTCTGAACAAAAACTGTTACTAGTTTCTTTGCTTTATTAGATAAAATATATCTAAGATTTTCAAAAATTTTGGATTTTTGAAATATAATTTTAATAAAACTTTGAGAAAGGTTTGTGGATCATAAATATCCTAAGTCTTGGAAATCTACATCTGTCATTATTTTGCCATTCACATGAATTCTACTTCATCTGAGCATAAAATGAAAGAAAGGTTCATAATCTGTTTGTCTTCAGCACTTTGAAGTTATTGCGTATTTTCTGAAACCCATCTTTTTTAAAAAAATGACAATTCTGTTATCAATCTTTCTTGTTCCTTTGTGAGTTATCTGCTATTCATCTGGAAACTTTTAGAATTTTCTCTTCATGATGTGGAGTTCTACATTTCCAATTACAACATATCTAAGTAGTGAGCTTTTGTTATTTGTTTGTTTGTTTGTTCATCCTCACTCCCTAGGAACAGTTCCATGTGCTGTCCCATATGTCCTTCAGAAATGGGACTAAGTGCTCACTTCTCTTGTTCTACTTTTAAAAATCAAGATGAAGTTGACATATCACAGAATTCACTACATGAAGTATATAGTTCAGTGGTAACCAGCACATTCCCTATGTTTGACAAGTGTACCTTCCATCTAGTTCTGAAATATTTTCATCACCCTAAAAGAAAACCCCTAAATTAGTCTGTTTCATGTTGCCATAATAGAATACCGGAGACTAAGTAATCTAGAAATTAAAGAAATATATTTTTCATGGTCCTAGGAACTGGGAAATGAAGTATCAAGGTAATGGCAAATGGCGAGGACCTTTGTGCTACATGAACTCATGGCAGAAGGCAGAATTGCAAGACAGCATGAGAGTAGAAGAGGGGGAGGGGGCCAGACTCAGTTTTATAACCAACTCACTCTAAAATAACTAACCCACATCCACAACTTTGATGCATTCCTGAAGAAGGCAGACCCTTCATGATCTAATCACCTCTTATAGGGCCCCATCTCCCAACATGGTGGCATTGGGGATTAAGACTGCAACATAGAAACTTTGGGAGACACTTTTAAACCATAACAAACCCGGTACGCAACCTCCATTCCTATCAATTCCCAACATGTGATAACCAGGAATTTGATTTCTTTCTCTATGGTTTCACCTATTTTAAATATTTCATATAGAAGGAATCATAGAATGTGTGGTCTTTTGTGTATGGCTTCTTTCACGTATTGTCTTGGTCAACATTCTCACAGCTATAATCCAAAGCAACTGACCACACAACTTAGATGAATGTAGAATTATTTGCTCACAGTGTTTTTGGAGATTTCAGAGTTTCAGTCCATGCCTGGCTTGGTTACATCTGTGGAGCGCAGGACATGTAGTGGGAAGCAAAGAGCAGAGAGTAAGGCTCTGCTTTCACATCATAGATGCCAGATGCAATAGAGCAAGCAAGCAAGAGGATTCAAAGACAAAAGCACAATCCCTAAGGCCCCCCCAGGGATGCACCTTCTCCAGTCATGCTCCATCTGCCCAGGTTAGCATCCAGTAAACCCATTGCAATGGATTTATGCACCGATGAGATTGCAACCCTCATGACTTAATTGCTTCAACTCTGAACATTAATACATGAATTTTTCAGGGGACATTCTATATCTAACCATAACTATACCTAATCATAATATTTTCTAGGTTTATCCTATGTTGTAGCATATCAGTACCTCATTTCCTCTTATGGTAAAACAATATTCCATTTTGTGTATATACACCACACTTTATTTGTCCATTCATCTGTGTATGAGCCTTTGTGTTGTTTCTAAGGTTCGACTTATGTCTGGGTCTTTATCATTCATCTTTTAGGCACTCATCACTTTCAATTTTGTAACCCATTTTTTCTCACCCTGGAAATATTTTTCTAGTGTCTCTTTGAATAGTTCCTTTCATCTGTCCTCATTGCATTCTTCTAGAATTCTAATTAGCTTATTTGTAACTTTGGGATATTAACATTTCTCTTGTATGTTCAATCACATTGTTCTCTTCTGCTGAGTAAAGAAAATGTGTCAGCTCCATTTCCAGATAGTTAATGAATGAACTTTTCTTTTATGCTAATTCTGCTACTCAGACCATCAACAGTATTTTAACTTTCTAGGAGCAAATCATGAATTTCCAATCTATGCACCTGCTTCTCTTTTACAGGTATAATATCTCTGCATGTCTCTACTAGTTGTACCTTTTTAATGTCTTGATTTATCTGTCTTAGTAACTATGTTCTTTTTGCATTAGTTTCATTTTGTTTTACACTTTTCTTGATATTTGACCCTCCTCACTAAATTGGACTTCCTCTGTTTTGGTAATTCCTCACCATGAGCTTCTTATGACATTGGCAAGTCTCTCTGGGAGGCTTTTTATAAGTACTGTATTTGTGTACTGCATTCTGGCTTCAAAGAAGGTGCCTCTGCTGATCACTGATGGCATAGCTGGGTGATGAGAAGGTGTGAAACTTCATATTGCACCAACTGTGGGTCTCCTGCCAAACACCTGATTTGCACTTCAAGGCTTTTACCTGACAATCTTATTTATCGCCTCTCAACTAAGAGTAACCGTGAATCCATTTCCACCTGAACATGCTTGAGGCATGATTTTGGTTCTGAACTTCTCTTTTTCAAAGATTCCTAATAATTTCCAGATCACTGAAATAACATACTTGCTTGTTTTCCTTTGTACAGAATATCTAGGGATCAGGAGAGGGAAAGAGGCTTGATCTGCCCTCCTGACTCAGTAACTACATATGTTATGTGTGGAAAGAAGAGTTCATACCATAAATTCCCAATTAAGTTGTCTTTTTATAGTAGTAGAGTTGCCCAAGGACTTTTCTAGGCAAAGTTTACATCTGACTTTGCATCTGTGTTCTGTTTCTAGAACAAGAAAAATATTTTAAGGTTTCTCAGACTCCCTTACAAAATCAAAGTTAGTGATCACTGCAGAATCATGGAGAAAAAGATACTTTGCTGAATAGTGAGCAACCAAAAATATCTTACCAATTAAAAAAAAAAGAGTTGAATTCTTTAAATTTTGATTGGCTACTGTATTCATTTCCTAGGGCTTCTGTAGCAAAATCCTATAAACTTGGTGGCTTAAAATAACAGGAATGTATTATTTCATAGTTTCAGAGGCTATAAGTCTAAACTCAGGCATTTGCAGGGCCAAACTTTCTCTGAAACCCGTAGGGGAGTACCCTTATATTTTTTCTTTTCCTAGAATCTGGTGGTTTCTGGCAATCCTTCACCTTCCTTGGCCTGTAGACACTTCACTCCAATCCCTGTCTCTATCATCACATTTTATTATCCCTGTTTGTCTCTGTAGCTAAATGTCCCTCTTCTTACAAGGACACTAGTCATTGAAGGGCACTAGTCATAAGATTAGGTCCCCCATAACCCAGTATGATCCCAATCCAAAAAAACCTCATCTTAATTTTGTTACATCTTCAAAGATTCTAATTCTAAATAGGATCACTTTTACAAATTTCAGAGGTTAGGACATGAACATATCTTTTGAAGGGACCCAATTTAACCCATATCAGTTGTTTAGAATAGATTTTTAGAAAGATGAATATGAGCCTCCATAAAAGTGAGCTCATCAAGGATGGCTTGATGAAGAATGTGTCATATGATCTCTGCTTTAATATATCATACTGACATGTGTAAATACAGCTCCTTCCTATGTTCATCAACCTGCAGGCAAAGAGCTTCAGTACTGACACATGGGCTGCAATGCTCGACCCAAGCTGATATGTAGCAGGGCTGGATAGATAAAGAAGGAGGTGATACCTGGCTGAGTCCTACTCCAGGTGGCATGCCCCCTTAACCATAGCAGGAGGACATCTAGGAAGTCCTTATTTCGGTGTAGTTCCCTCCCAAGTCAACATAAAAAACTGGCATGATGAGTTGCAGTGAATCTTAAATGTTCTCTTCTCCCACCACCTAGGAGAATTCAAACATTCCTAATCATGTCAGATTTAATTATTAAACCAAATTTGTTTTCCTCTCCCCATCAGCATAAACAAAACACTGATCTTTGGATATATAAATTGATTTTAATTTCAGTATGGAAACCAAAGAATGGATGTGAATATCCATGAACAAATGGAATTACTACAAAAATAAGAAAATAATTTTATTTTTACCCAAGATTGGACAACAAGCCACAGAATTTATTGAAAAAACTGAGTTGAAATATACTTTTTCTCTAATTTAAGCATAACCATTGGGGGATAAAAAATGGGAATTTTTTATAAAAGGATTACAAGCACAAAATAAGTAAATAAATAAATAGATTTTTATCATTACAATTTTTATTTATTGATTTTACTTTTAAAATTTTTATTCGTGCATTGCAGTTATACATTGTAGTGAAATTCAAACCAAAACATTCATATATGGACACATCTCTCAGTAGATTTTCTTCTGCACCCCTGCCCCTTTTCGTCCCCTTACCTGCTATTGAGATTGGCATATATGAACATATTCAAACATAGCATTCTTTGGTCTGTTTCCTTCCTCAAGCTCTATTTTTTTTCTCTTTGCCCTCCTCACTCTTCCAATCCATTTCCACTATTCTAGTTGTCTCTCTCCTCATCTTCATGAAGTCCTTTTTCTTTCCTATTTTCTCTTCAGCTTCCACATAGAAGAGAAAACATGTGTCCTTGATTTTCTGTATCTGGCTGATCTTATTTAGCATGATGTTCTCTAGTTCCAGGTTTTAAAAAAATAAAATAAAATAAAAATTGTGAAATACAACAGGAATAGGAAAACAAATTAACTGGAGATTCAGATTGCAATAATATAAAAAGATACCACAGACCTCAGCTTAGGGTTTTTTATTCTGCGGATTTTTTTTTTAAATCTTGTTTATTTCCTTGTCTGTTTTAATTCAAGAGTGTAGATATGTTTTGTTTGTCTCTCTATTTGATTGCTTGCTTGTTTTAATTGGAGTTGTGGCTTTTAGATGGAACACATACAAGAGTTTAGCCAGACCTCATTAGTCCCTACTTTCTTATCACTATCAAACATACTTTTTTTATTCCATCTTACAAGACTCTATGGGCATTTGAGTTTGTGAATAACAGTTTCAAACAGTTTTCAATACTTTTAAGATTCAAGTTATGATTGTCTAATCTTGAGGACTAAGGTGTAAAAATGTAACAGGTATAGAAAATTTCTTCACACAGGAATTTTCCTTTGCAAATAATTATTATAGTTTATTTCCTCTTCAAAAGTAGAATCCACGGCCAAATCTATATACAGAGTTTGGATTGGGAATATAATTTTCCATGAAATGGGTCAAATTTAACTTTGAAGAAGAATGTAATCCTAAGACAAAATTATTAGATGATGTCTGGATTCATTAAACTTATAACTTCTAGAAAAATTGAAGATTTGAGTGAATAGTGGGAATATATTCTCTTCCCTAAAACTCAGTTGTTTTAGGGGAGACTAAACCAATGAGTTGTATCAACATCCCTATATCCAAAGAGAATGAAATGTATACTTCTGATACGCTAAACACCCTGCATGGGAGGCCACTATTTGGATTGAGCTTCTACGTGGGTTCCAGCTCATCTGACCAGCATAGAATCACTCATTCTAAGTGCCATGTAACCAAGTTGAACTTTGGATCACTTTTCCAAGTCACAGAAGATTCACAGCAAGCAATCTAAGTGACACAGTTTACCTGAGCTGGCACAACAAATAAGGAAATCTCCTCTCTTTTAACCCTATAAAGAAAGTCACTTTTACAAAACCAATCTGCATTTTGTTATCGGGCGCCCCAGGCTGAACCCTCAGCCGTGAGGCCCCAATAAAAGACGCCGGCTAAATGCTACTGGTTCGAACCTCTTTTATTATATCTCTCTCTTTCTGGGATCAAGGCGTTGCACAAACGATAACAAACACAGTGCTGAGGTCGTCTTTCCAAATAGTGCTTTTCCTACAAACTTCCAATAACCCCTCTCTCT
>PVLC010011557.1:0-46729 GCA_004027655.1 Graphiurus murinus
CAGAGAACCTACAGAGTGGGAGAAAATTTTTGCCAGTTACACTTCAGATAGAGGTTTAATATCTAGGATATACAAAGAACTCAAGAAAATCTCAACTAAGAAAGCAAATAACCCAATCAAAAAATGGGCAAAGGATCTAAATAGACACTTCACAAAAGAAGAAATACAAATGGCCAATAAATGTATGAGGAAATGTTCCGTATCATTGGCAATCAGGGAGATGCAAATCAAAACTACCCTGAGATTTCACCTAACTCCAGTCAGAATGGCAATCATAAAAAACATGAACAACAACACCTACTGGCGAGGGTGTGGAGAAGTGGGAACCCTAATACATTGTTGGTGGGATTGCAAACTTGTGCAACCACTCTGGAAAACAGTATGGAGGATCCTCAGACGAATGGGAGTGAACCTACCATATGACCCAGCAATACCACTACTGGGTATATAACCACCAGAATGGAAACCAAATTATCAGAACGATGCATATGTATCTATGTTTATAGCAGCTCAATTCACAATAGTTATGCTTTAAATCCATTCTTCCATTTAACATAACCTTGGTCTAGTTAATTAAGCTCATTGTACCTAATTTTCTTTATCTGTTAGAGATAATAATATAGTCTCAATCTACCTCTTAGGGTTGTCAAGAAAGAATTAATGAAGTAATACAAAGAATCCTCTTGACACACAACATGCACTTAATATTCACTGTAATAATAATTGTATTATTGTTCTTTAGTCTCACATTACTCTGTGTGCATATATCCATTCTTTGTCCCTTCTTAGAAGTGTCCTCAGAAATTAACCTGTACATTCTTTAAAAAATTTTATTCCTTATAATTTTCTCTACCCTCTTCTCTATACTCTTTCAGGATTATCTCATTTAATTAGATTATTTTAATTATCATTTAATTGCTAATGACTCTTAGGACTATATCCCTAGCTCAAATCATTCTGATGTCTAACTGTACCTATTTGTATATTGAAAATCCCCAGTGCATGAAAAATAGTAACCTCCCACTCAATATTTTTAATGCTTAACCCATCAATTTATAGTACAAAATATGATTTAAATCCAGTTGGTTTATCTATGAAATCTAATCCTAACCCAAGTTAGATATCTAAGAATAGTCATTATTCCCCACCTACAAGATGTATTTCAAGTTATGCTACTACTAGGTATTGTTTTGGAAATTAAAAATTGTATAATAATTGATTTCTTCTTTCAAGAATCTCAAGGTATGTTGAACTGTGAAGACACATAATTACATTAGTCCATCATTCCCTGAATATTTGTCTTCTTATTAAATAGAACATCCATTTACCCAGTTGTTTAGTCAAAATCCTGAGTCATGCTATATTTAATTCCTCCATTCTCCGTATTCGTAAATATAATTCATTTGCAATGCTATGAGTTCTATGATCAAAAGACACGCAGAATGTCTTTACTTAGTCCATTTCAATGTCATCATTCTCATCCATGGGGTATCATGTGGAACACTTTTTGTCCTCCTTCTAAGGAGTATTTTACAAGTAAGACTGACTTGCCACAAGTGGGGTAGGTTCTTTTGGAATCTGATAAAGGAGAAGGTAGTTGCTAAACACACTATAGTAGACAGTATACCCTCATACTGTGCAGAATTATCTGGCTCAAAATGTCAATAGCGATTACATTAGAAACCCATTCTATTCCAAGCAAGTATTATTTCTTATTTGAACTAGTATGACTGTCTTCCAACCAGTTTCCTACATCTATCCCCCCTCTTACCAGATACAATGGAACATATCAACCTACCACATATCAGACAGAATGATCTTAAACACAGATATAACAGGTCACCGACCTGCTTAAATTATCAGTGTTTCTCATTTAAAACCACAAACAGTGATCCTCCCTGTGTCTGACACCATGTCTTCAAGATGGCAGTAAAATGCTCAATAGTTTCTCTACGCCCCCCCTTTTTGACAGTGGTGGTGATTGAACTCAGGTTCTCGCACATACTAGGCAAGTGCTTTGTCAATGAGCTACACCACCAGCTTTAATAGTTTCTGAATGGATGAGCAGCAGGCTGCCATGTTATGGTTTTGTTGTTGTTTGCTTGCTTGTTTTGATACATTATTAGTAAAACAGAGCTAAGTAAACAATCTGTAAGACTTACATAATAAATATTCAGTGAATTAGTTGAATGATATTCTTAATTACTAGATACAAATAATATTCTTTCTTTCTCTCTCCTCCTCCTCCTCCTCCTCCTCCTCCTCCTCCTCCTTCTTCTTCTTCTTCTTCTTCTTCTCTCTCTCTCTCTCTCTCTCTCTCTCTCTCTCTCTCTCTCTCTCCTCTATCCCCTCGCCCATCAAGTAAGCACTATTAAATAAAGACTAAACTATTGGGGTGAAAGCAGAAAACCTAAAATATAATAATGTAGAGTTATTTTATTTCAAAGCTTTGATTTTTCCTTTTTTGTGTGTGTGCTTAATATACCAGGTCCATGTTTATATTTTAGATAGATGATAGGTAGTAGATAGATAGACAGACATACAGACAGATAGATAGATATAATTACCTTTCATTTTTGAGAGAGAAATCTAGAGTGTTATTTTTATTATATTTCTACTCCCTTCTATCCACCTTTCTTTTGTTTGCTTGAAAAAGTTTAGTAATTTAGAAACTGCAGAGAAAGGGTTATATGCAATACTGAATTGGCCCAAATTAAGATGGGTTGGGAAAAGTGATATGATATTTGCTATTTTGCATGTTGCTTTTTTCCCACTAGGATACCTGCTTTTCTCCACCCAATCCTGGACTGGGGGTATAAAACACTTGCCTGTATGATTCTTTTTCATTCATCACATGCATTTATACATAATTGGAAGCATCTTGTAGTTGAGTGGTATTACCTTAGCTTATAGAATGAGTATCAAACCTCAAATTGAAAGAAAATCCTAAATGTGAAATCTGATATCAAAGTGCTGGCATCTTGATATCCCATGGCAGAAGGCAGAAGGTCCAGAGTTAGAGAGCAATTGTACAAGAAGGGGCCAAACTTACTTTTTATCAGGAATCCTTTCTCATGATAACTTTCCTATTCCCAAAACAATGACATTAATGAATTCATGAGAGTAGAATACTAACTTAAACTCCTCTTAAAGATACCACCACTCAACACTATTACAATGGCAATTAAATTTCAACATAAATTTTGGAGGTGATATTCAAACCACTGCAGTTAAAAAACACCTTTTACCTAGAGCCCAGATACTCATTTTTCTTTCAGGAACTGTTTATTACTATTCAATGCATTAATAATTTATTCTGCTTTTCTTTCACTTTTCAGAGATAGAGAATGAGGGTCATTTCCTTCATTGACTCAGTCTACTATATTGATTGGAAGTCAAGTGTATTGATTGAGGACTTTATTTTAGCAGGGATTCCAGAGCAGCATACGTGAGTAAGTAGGAGAGTCAACCTAATGAACAATAACAATAAAAAATCTAGCTCTGGGGGTTTCTTTTTATTGTTGTCTTTGGAAGTAAAGTTCAAGATGAGCCAGTATCATAAAGCACAGATTATTATATTTGCCTTATCAGAAAAAAATTTAAATTGTACTCATTCTAATTTACAAAATAATGCTTTGATTCTTTAATTTAGAAAGTTATAGAGGTTTTTTACTCTCATAAATAATATTCTACCTTTTCTTATTTCCTGTTTTCACTCTTTACTAATGTCAATAAATATAATATTTCTCCACATACTGAATGTATAGCTACACAATATCTAGATAATTTTTGTCAAGTGAGCTACTAGGTTGAATCAGATTCTTCCTTACCATTGCTATGCAAAATATCCATATTAGTAAACTGATAGTTTTTAAGAAGTTATTCTCATTTGTACAGACAACATGCATTGATTGGAGAGTATATGGAATAATCATGTGTAAAGAAATTTATTGTAACAGAGAAATTTTCTCAGATATAATGTATATATATATATATATATATATATATATATATATATATATATATATACACACACATACACACAGTATATGCAAATATATAAATCCTATTTATAGTACCATGGAGTAGAACATATATGTATATAAATGTACATAGGTATATATGTGTGTGCATACACATACACACACATACAAATATATGGAGAGATACTAGCCTAGATTGTAATCATTTTTACATGAAGGGAACAACTGAATATTTTGCTATTTTGTACTCACACAAATATAAACCATTAGGAGATAAGAGATACATATGCAGAGCCGTCACAACAGAAACAAATAGTACAATGTAAAGACTATAATCTTTCTCTCTCTTACATTAGGTTTTGGGAATATCCTCAGTTTAATATGTATTAGTTTACTTCACTGACTTTAACACTGTCTATTGCCATTTTGAAAGTGTTTTCTATTTTTGTAATTATAAATAATAAAGAAATTAAACTAAACTAAAAATCTAATATGAACCAGAGAATATCTAGTATAGAATATCTAGCTCATAAATAATTGAGTGAGGAATTGCTGAATTGACACCCATACAAATTTATTTTCTTAATAGATACTGCTAAGTATATTTCTAAGTTGCTTATTTACACTTGTAGTAGTAGTAGTGTAAGAATGTTCCTTATGCCACACATATTTGACAACACTAAACATTGTCAGATTTTTAACTTTGGACAAACTGATTATCATTGCTTTAATTTGAACAGATTATTAATGAATTTAAGCATCTTTATATCTATTTTAGCATTTTATTTTTCTTCAGTGAGTTTCAATATATGTTTTTCAAATTAAGATGAGGCAGTAGATACAGTTGTGGAAAAAGACAGAAGAAATCAGACAAGTCAGTTTCCCATATTGATGGCCTTTGATTCTGTCCTGATCATGAAGCAGAAGTGTTCAATGTTTACCTGCTAAAAAGCTTATGAAGAAAAAGGCTCAACAAAGGAATGTAAATAGTAACAACCAGATGCAGGACAATGGTATGGCTCTTCCATGCAAACTAAGTGTAACTTTTTCCTTTAAATTCATTTGACAAAGATAAAATCTATACCGAAATTTATTTAACGAGCTCATAAACTCTCTCCAGTAATCCCTTAAACTGTCCATTACAGATTTTTAACATCACACTTCAAACTTGTAGTAGTCAAAGGTGGGTTTCGTTGAAACATCTTATAAGAAGCACTCCTTTCTTCCACATCTCTTCAAAATTTACTTCTTCAAAAAATTGATAACTCAACACTTGACAACTGGATCCACAGTGATAATAAATGTTGTATCTAAAATTACTTAACTAAAACAATTACAGATGGCCACTAGCAGAGATCACACAGAAGTGAGACATGGTACTTCATATCTTTTGGAAAAACAGACAGGTGTTTGAAGCATGAGAGTTCATATAGGAGCTGTTTAAGTGGATAAATTACCAATGGCTAATATATTCACTGGGAGGTCTGTAGGCAAAGATATTCAGTTATTAGGTGGTCTATGTACACCTTATGTTTTTTCTTCAAAATATCAAATATTTAAAAAGTCATTTTTTTTCTTAGTACTAAGGATGGAAACCAGGAGCATTCTACCTCTGAGCTACATCTTCAGCCTTATTTTTTATTCTTTATTTTTAAAACAAGGTCTCACTAAGTTATGGAGGACCTCACTAAGTAGCTACGTGTAGCACGCTAGCTGCCTCAGTTTCTCTTCTGCCCACCGCACTGAGAGTTTAACACAAATAATAATAATACAAATAACAGACAAGGTGCCACAGACAGACAAACACACACATACAAACACAAACCTTGCAAGGGAAACAATGTTCAACTTTGGTAAGTGGACATAGGGTTTTAATATGCTTAGAAAAACAAAGCTGACCTTGAGTATTCGGGAAACAGACATTATCTTAAAAAACCCTAATACCAGGTGGAGACAAAGGCATGGGTCATAAACCTTGAAGCACTTGATTTTAGGGAAGTTACAAGTTTACTACCCTCAAGGTATTATCATGCACAACAGGCACTTAGGGGAACTGGCTGAATTTTAATTGCCCAAGGCAGCCATTTTAGCTCCCCATGTCTTTTTGCTTTTTATATAAATCTTTTTGCTTCCCACAGCTGAGGCTGACTGTGAACCTGCAATCCTCATGTTTCAGCCTCCCAAGTACTGGGATTATAAGCATGAGCCATCATACCCAGCTCTAAAAACGTCCATTTTAAAAGTCTCTTAGGTATGTTCAGTGGTTTATGAATTATCTGTAGGAAGCTCTGACTTAGACTTAGTTGTATATAGTTCAATATATGTATCCACCATTAAATCCAGATCATGTTTTATATCAAAATTTATTGTAAGAAAAGCCAAATTACTTGACTTTTGGTCTGTTAAAGTATTCTTCAAGTATGCTTTGAGATGCTTTTGTTCATTTTCATAGTGCTCATTCTCAACTGGCATCACAGGAAGAATGCATAGGACCTTCAGCAAGGCATGCACATTAGAAAAAAATTGATACCAGGTAGATGGAAGGCTTCATAAATGGTGGATGGTGGATGGAAGTTCTATATTTTCCCTCTGTGCTTCATTTGATTCTCCAACAGTGAAGGTCTGCAATAGTGTGTCAGGATTGATGTCTTAATCAGAATCCTCAATACTATAAACTAAAAGATTATCCATATAACTTAGAAGAAATATTTTTTGCTCACAGTTTCATGTTCAGTCCATGTGAAGCTGGGGATAGCAAATCTCAGGGTGTAGTGACAGGAAGTGGAGAGAGGGAGAGTGCAAGGCTTTGTTATCACATCATGGAAGCCAGAAGCAAGAGCTTCAGCAAGGGGAAGAGGAACCATATATAATTCCCAAGGCTTCAGACCTAAGGGCCCACCTTCTTCAGCCACACCCTACCAGCCCAAGCTACCACCCAGATAAATCCATTACAATGGATGTATTTACTGCTGAGATTACAACTCTTATGACTTAATTATATCAGCCTTTAATATTAATAAATGAGTTCTTTAGGAGACATTCTATATGTAACTATAGCGATTAAGTCACTTCTGTACATGTCAGCATGGTGGTCCTCTGATGTGTTGATTTTAGCTGTCCTATGACAGAGGGTAACAGAGATAAGCATTTAAGAGCTTTGAGATGCTGTTCTGAGAATATATCTTTTGAGTTTCTTTTTTTTGTTTTTTTGCAGTACTGAGGATTGAACCCAGGGGCATTCTACTTCTGAGCTACACCCCCAGACCTATTTTTTATTCTTTATTTTGAAACAGGGTCTTACCAAGTTGTGGAGGGTCTCATTAAGTAATTGAGGCTGGCCACGAACCTACGATCCTCCTGTCTCAGCCTCTCAAGTACTAGGATTACAAGTGTGCGTCACTATGCTTAGGTTATCTTTAAGTTTCTAAACAATGTATTTCTTTATAGTAACTTTCTGAGGTTAGCTGAGATTCCAGGTTACCTTGTTAGCTCTGAGGATTTTCTCAAGGAGTTTCATTTACATATTGAGTTTTGTTGCCAAGCTTCTGTCTTCCTCAAACCAAAACTCATGATAAAATTTGATATTGTCCATCACATCATTGAGAGAATGCAGCATTGCAGTCAAGCTACTGGCAACAAAGAAGACATCAGAGGTTTGTCCCTAGAGATTTTTCCCAAAGGCCCTTGTAAAAGATAAGACATTTTAAGAATAGTAACAATAAAATCAAAATCTGTCACTGCAATATAGAGTGCAAATGCTCAGCCAATTCTACAATTATTCCATCTAATATTCATGTCACTATTTATACCATCTAAACATAAAAGAGTGTGTAGATAGTTTGGAGAGATTTCTCCAAAAGTCTAGAACCAACAGTTTTCATTTTTTGAAGAAAATTCGCTAGATACAATGTAAGCCTGGCCACAACAATATTCCATATTTAGTCCCCACTTTTAAGTTATGGTAGTGTGAATTTGCACAGCCAAAATTTCTGCATCAGCTTCATAAGGCAGGTTATGTGATTCATCGACAAACCTCACCAACACAGGCAGGTGCCCTTCCCCTGCTGTGTTCACGTCATCAGTGGTAATGGGAAAGAAGTGTGAGTCTCTCACTTCCTGTAGGGTTTCTTCCTGAATGCAACTCTCACAAGTCTCTAGCATCTGTTTGTGCTGTTTTTAAATAGAACATTGTGTTAACCACTGAGGTCTCAAAGCACTTTCTCAGCAGCTTTTCACTAGAATTTCTGACACTCCGGCAGTGCTTGAAAATTATTAGAAGTGAAGAGACCTTCTGGGATTTCATCAGTCTCATGCCCATCTGGAGGTATGTTTCATTTTAGAATCAAATTTTCAAATCAGAATTAAATTTTCAAATAAACACTTTAAGTATTCTTTGTTTTTCTTCTCCTATAGAGTTAAAGGTAAAATGTCTTCATACTTTTCATCACCTCCTTCTTCTGCACTGGAGTTTTCAGAATTACTATATCTATGTATATCTACGTATCTATCTAGACAGAGACTTATTATTAAGAATGGGTTCATATAGTTATAAAAGACAAGAAGTCCCACAATCCACCTTCTGTACCTGGAGAACAGGAAAGCTACTAGTATAATGTAGTCCAAGTCCAAAGGACAGAGAACTGGGGGATCAATGATGTAAGTTCTAGTCTGAGCCTGAACGCTTAAAAACCAGGAGTACTAATATTTGATGGTAGAAGATGAACATCTGAAGTCAATCAGAGAGATCTTCATCTTCAATTTTCTTCTTTCGAAGTCCTGAAAGAATTAGATGTCCACCAAAATTGGGGACCATGATTTATTTACTAAGATTATCAATTTAAATACTAATCTTTTCCAGAAATACCCTCAGAGAAATATCTACAAATAATGTTTTACCAGCTATCTTGGCATCCCTTATCTCAGTGAAGTTGACATATAAAACTAACCATGACACACTCCCACCTCTTATTTCTAGATCTTTGCTCCCCTTGTATGTGCTGTTGTGTGTGTGTGTGTGTGTATGTGTGTGTGTGTGTGTGTGTGTGTGTGTGTGTGTGTGTGTGTTTTAAAACTCTTTATGGTAAAGTGGACCTATCCATTCATCTATCCATCTATCTAGAAAAAAATTTAATGGCAATAAACTGGCCACATACGTCCAAAAAGTAAATACATATATAAAATTCCTGCACAATGTTTTGCAAAAGTTTTTTTTCTCATTCAAAAGTTTTCTTATCTTTGGTGAACATCAATTGACTGCATATATGTAGGTTTCCTGAAGCACTCTTTTAGCAATTCAATTGGTGCATATTTATATACTTATCTCAGTACTATATTTAATCACATCTTTGCAGTAAAATTATTGTATCTTTACATTAAATCTACAAATCAGGGAGTATAAACTCTCTAATGTTATATTTCCTTTCAAAATGTTTTGGCTGTTCTTAGTCCTTTGCCTTTCCATATTAACCTTAACATCGAGTTGTCAATTTTTTTCAAGACTTTCTCTTAAATTTTAATTGATGTTTCCTTGAATCAATAGAATAACTGGGGAAGATTTACCATTTTATAATCATGTATCACATAAACAAATATTGAGTCATCCATTAAATGAACACAGTATCCTCTCTCAGTTTATCAAAGTATTCTTTAATTTCCTTAATACTCTGAATGTAAATATAATTCTGTTTTAAATTTCATTTGATTGCTGTTCATTACTTGTATGTAGAGATATAGGCTTCTGGACATAGACCCTGTATTTTCTCTATAACCACCTTAAGTGTAACATAACACATTGTTTTGAGATTCTGTATTTTCATCACCATTCCATTCTAAATAGTTTCTAAATGTCCTTGTTATTTTTCTTAAATATAATATTATTTAATGGTGAGTTGCCTCATTTGCAAATATTTTTCTGTTTTTTCTTTTGTTATTTATTTTACATGTCATTCCTTTGTAGTTAGGGAATATAAATTGCATTGCTTCAAAATTTAAAATGTTTCTGTAAAATATTTAATGTTCAAGGTTATGATTTTTCATGGTAACTGGGTTCCATAAACTTGAAAAGAATGCTACTCAGCCGTTATCATGTGTAGAGTTTTACATTTATTAAATCAAGTTGCTCGATAGTGTTGTTCACATTTAAATCCTTACCAATATGTTTTCTAATGGTTCCATCAGTAACATAGAGATGTGTGCTAAAATATAAAATAGTGAATGTAGATTCACACATATATGAATGCATGAATGTCTATTTTGTCTAATATTAATATTATATAGTAGAGTTTTACTATTCTTTTTCCTTTCAATCTGTCTTCATATTAATGTGAATTTCTTATGAACAGCAATAAACAAAAATGCTGTGTGTGTGTGTGTGTGTGTGTGTGTGTGTGTGTGTGTGTGTTGCTGGGAATTGAACCCAGGGACATTCTACCTCTGTACTATACACTCAGCCATATTTTATTTTTATTTTGGAACAATTCTTTCGCTGGGTTGATGAGAGTCACATTACTTGCTGAGGCTGTCCTTGAACCTGCAATCCTCTCAGCCATTCAAGTACTAGGAATACAGGGACGGGCCACCATGCCTAGCTACTAAGCTATTTTAAAACAATCTTCAATTCTGACAAGCTTTGCTTTTTAATTTTTGTGTTCTGTACTTCAACGTTTAAAGTAAAGATCCTGTGATTAGATGTGAGTATCTATGTCTGTCATCTCCTTTGTTTCTACCACATTTTGTTTCTGTGATCTTCTTTCAATGTCTTTATTGAATTATATAAGCATTTTGATATCTGTATAAAATTTCCCATAGGATATAAATTATTTTTATGTTTTTAATTATTATCTATAGATAATAAGATATTTTGATTTTCACAGACCACTTACATTTAATATAACATGTATTTATGCAAAATATAAAATTCTTACATAAATTTGAATCAATATCCCATCTTTCTTTGTACTTTATCATATGCATCATATCTGCACATAAACATCAGAAAAGCACATTAAATTTTGCTCTATATACATACAATTTTAAAGATGTTAAGATAAAATACAGAGAGAAAACAATAGCCTTTGTTTTTATCCATACTTCCAATGTTCTTTAGTAATTTCTTAGCATACTGATTTTCATCCAGTATCATTTTCCTTGTTTTAAAGGATTTTAGCAGTTTTCTAACAGTCTTCTGGCAAAGAGTTCATTAGTTTTCATTTATCTGCAAAGTCTTTCATTTGACCTTCATTTTTGAAGGTCATTTTCCCCTGAATATGAAATTCTTGGTGGAATTACCTAATTACTTTAAAAAAAATGTCAGCCCCTTACCTTCTGACCTTAGTCTCTGATAAGAGGTTAGCTCTGAATAGTGTCATTGTTATCCTTCATGGAATGTATCAATTTTCTTTTGTTGGTATCATGATTTATTCTTTATTCTTGGCTTTCAATAGTTTATGTATAATGTATCTCAACATGGACTATTTTGTGTTTATTCTCCTCTTTTATTGTGCCTGCATCTATGTATTTCCTCTAATTTTAGGAATATTTGGCCATTAGTTTTACAAATATTTGTCTGCCCTGTTCTGTTGTCTTTCTGGGTTTGCAATTACATGCATATTGTTGGGCAATTTGATATTTTCTGATAGTTCCCTGAGGTTTTTGAATTTTTTCAATCATTTATTTCTTCTTTCTATGAAATAATTTCTATTAATCTAGCTTCAAATTCATTTATTCCTTCTTCTAATATGTTGGGAGTTCACCCTTCACCAGTAGTTTTATTTTAGTTATAGTATTCATTTTAAAATTTTTAATTTTTGTTTTAAATCTTTTACTCTTGATATTTCATATATTTTATTCATTGGCAGTATATTTTGTTTTATTTCATTGACAATAGCATTGATGGACTATTTAAAACCCTTCATGGCAGTTCTATTATCTAATTTAACGCAGGAATGGATCCTATTTATTTCCTTTTTTCTTGTGAAAATGTTTTATTTTTTTTCAGTTGTTTTTAGTTAGGATAATTTTAGATTACATCTTAGACATTATTTTTGTTAAATCATAGATATTCTAGATTCTGTTATTTTTATCTTAAATGAGTACACTTTTTATTGCTTTCATAGGAATTATATTGTCTGGACTTGTCTGGGAAATTGAGATATCTATTTAAATCTGTTTAGGTATTTGTTTTTGATCTTTTGCTTTTATCCAAGGAATGTCTGAGTCTATTCTAAGTATATGTACTTCTAGATTTAGTAAAAACTGTAGTGTACAACTACTGAACTTGAAACATTTAAAGAAATTTAGTGAACAAGGTTTTGGAATCCCTTCTCTGGCATTTTTCTATATAATTTCCATAGTCTCATCTTTAGCTACAATTATCTGACTTGCTTTCTGATTTTCCACGAGATAATTTTTGCTTTTCCTATCAGCGCTTTATCTTCCACCATAGTGCCATGTGAATAATATCTAATCTCAAGCCAAAGGGATAAAGGCAAAGAACTTTAATTTGACCAGCTTCCCTCTTCCTTTCCATTGAGCTTTTATTTAGAGTCTGATTTTGTGTTCTCTCTCTCTCTCTCTCTCTCTCTCTCTCTCCCTTCCTCCCTCCCTCCCTCCCTCTCTCTCTTTCCCCAAGTAGTTTCACTTTTCATTTCGCATTTTTCACAATACAAAAAAAAAAAACAGTGGGGCATCCTCTGGTAAATTATTTTGTAATTACTGGTAACAGAATTTCTTCATAATTTTTGTGTTCTTTTAGATGTTATTCTTCTTGTTATTTTATAGTTATTTGTGGTAATTCTTCATGAGAATACTGTTTTATTTTTTTCTACCACTTTATCTCCTCTGGATCTATTATTATCTTTTTGAATAAAACCTACTACTTTAATATTGCTTGGGCTTAAATACTGACTCTTTCATTTACACAGTGAGTGAAATTAAACATGTTCCATAATCTTGTTGTTTCTCAGATATGTGTAGGAGGGAAAGTAGGAACTTGTGGTACTGTGCGATATTTAGCAAACTCTTCAACAAAAGTCAAATAGCATTATCAATATTATCACCACCACCAGAATCATCATATTTTGGTTATTTTTGTTCCATTTTTTCCAAATAATTGGTGATTCTTGGTTGTATAGACAGTTGGCATTGTAGGCCATTTCAGTTGTCACTACCATTTAAGTTTGTGACCCAATAAATTTCTGTGCCGAAGTGGGGTCAGATAATGGATGACTATGTTTAAGTGCATAGGGAGTAGTGACCTACAACTTTCCCTTTAGATTACATAGGCTTGCTAAAGAAAATTGGGGCTCCAGACCATTCAATGGCTAAAATAATAGTAACTGAATCATATTTAACTTTCTAGTCACCATTTCTAGTCATTATGACAATTTTCCTTTTTCTAAGTTTATATTCAATATCTGAGGTCTGAAGTAGTTACCTGAAAAGTTTCACTATTTTATGGTGGATTTCAATATACTACATCAAAATATCATTGCTACCTTTTGCTACTGTTTTTGAGTGTGCATTGGAGGCTGGGCTGTGATTGTACTCAATGTTTAGAATGTATTTAGTTAATTAAATAACTTGATTGCCCTAGTGGCACTTTTTACTCAGTGTTTTTATTCAAACTAAGAATGAACTTTCCTGAAATAAGTTACATTCATCATTATGTTTCTCCTGCACAGGGAGAATTTATACAGCCTATATCCATTTGCATTGTATTTTTACATAAATTCCCAAAACATTCTGGGCTCTCTGGTGGCACACTGATTTATTCCTTCTTTTATGCTCCATTTGCATTTTGTTCCTAAAACATTTACCCTTGTCAATTACAAATATCTATTTCTACCAGTGTCTTCTCCGGTGTATTTTATACCAATAAAGGACAGGTCTCTCATTTTGTATAACACTAAATGATCAGTTCCTGTAAAGAATTTGAGAAGAATAAGTGTTTAACCAATACTTTTTGAAAGAATTCAAGGATGTTTAGAAGTGAATTTAAAAGTTGTTGGGGTCATATGGATTAATATACACGGTTATCTTTATGTATAGGGACTTCCCTATCCTTTACATTTCAATCTCCTATTTATAATGCTAATATTCCTCTAGAATCCAAAGTCTCTCCTAGTATCTACATCTCAACTTGTGAATTTCAACCTTGCCAAATATGTGTAGGGATATTTAAAGATCTCACGTTCATCCTTCCCTCAATAAGGGAAAAGAAAAAAACTTTTTCTTTTCTATAAGAGACCATGTATTTCATTTTTTTCAATAAAAACAGGTTTTGATGCCATAAAGTGTAACAGGAATTATTAGTTAATATGAAATAGATATATCTCTAGGAGAAATGCTAATGTATCCCTTAGACTACTCTCATATATTTAAAACAAATAATCTTGTTGGGTTTTAGACTTAAAAATGTCCCCCAAAGCTCACGTGTTAAGATATTCAGCCATATTTGGAGGTGGGACATTACTGGAGATGGGTCCCTGGGTGAATGCTCAGGGACAGTGTTTTCCCAGTTGGGCCACTGCAGCTTCCTTTCTGTCCCCTGCCACCATGAGTTGACACAAACTATCACCCTTTCTCTCTGCTCCCCAACATGATGCTCTGAGGAACTGCAACCATTACTCCTGCTAGAAAGCCAGTCAACATGGGCTGAAATCTCCAGAATTGTGCGCAAATAAAATTCTTCTTCCACTAAGTTTTGCATGTCAGGTGTTTTGGGTCACAGCAATTAGAATACTTACCCCAAAATTCTCTATGAGAGTAGTGAGTTTAATGGATTATATTTGGGGTGATAATAACCATATGATAAAAAAACACCAAGGGCAAATCTGTCACCAAACAGTTTTGTTAATGAACCATAGACATACAGGAAACCAATAGGAAAGGTAGCAAGCACTCTTTCATAATACTAAAAAAGTCAAAGCCATCACCGAATTTGAGGGGAAATAGAGTTAAAGTAATATTTAAAGAAGTGTTTTTATAGCACAGAGAAACACAAAGGTGTATACAAAGGGATAATGACCTACCTGGAATGAAAAGTAATTTTGGAAACTATAACCTTTAGAAAAATAAGTTCTGTATTTGTGTTGAAAATCAAGAATTATTTTGTGTCAAGGTGACCACAGTTTAGTTCCACCAGGGAAGAATGAGATGCTTCATTCTTATTGACATGATTTCAATCACACATTCTTATAATCCAAGATTTTGAAGAACACATGTTTTATCATTATGCCCTTTGGCTAACCAGCAAAAACATTTTTTAAAGCTTAACCTAGGGGTCCAATACATAGTTTTCTCAATAGAATCCTGTCACTATTTTATTTCCCACTCCACAGTCAGAAGAAAAAATTCTATTTTTTATCTACAACAGGCCCTAAAAACTCAGTAATTTAATATGTTAAGCCAGTAGAAAGTTGACATTCAAGAGGATCCCAGGGCATCTAAACATGCCAAGAGATTACTACCTTAAAGATACTTTTGTAGAAAAATAAATGAATAGATGATAAAGATGATTAAAAAGTAAAATACTGAGAGCAACAGAAGATAAAGCACTATGAATCAGGAGAGGCCCATATAGTCACCCTATAATTTTCTTTACAAGTGTGGTCATGACCCTGTGTAGAACAAGATGGAGGATGCCACTTCACCAAATACTATAACTCTATTTTTAAACCATATAAAAGTATGATGTATTCAAAGTATTAAATACATGTATGTGTTTGTGTGCAAAATAATCACTTCAGTCTTTTTTATGTTTATTGTGTGCATGGTGTGTTATTTTCAAAATATTTCTACAGAATATTTAATAAACATTAAATTATTTTAATGGTGGAACTTAATTCCTCTCCTATTTAGACAGGGTTGGACTTACATACTCAATTGTAATAAGGATAAGATGAGAAATATGGCACAATATGAGTTCTAATAAATGTATGTAAAATACATGGATACATCTCTCTAACACACACACACAAACACACACACACACAGACACACACACACACACACACACACACACACACACATCTTTCTCTCTCATACCAGAGATTGAACCCAGGGGCATTTTACCTTCAATCTACACCCCTAGCTCTATTTGGTTTTTTACTTTGAAACGGGGTCTCACTAAATTGCTGAGACTGGCTTTGAACCTTTGATCCTCCCGTATCAGCTTCCTTAGACCTGGGATTACAGGTGTGTGCCACCACATTCAGTCTGTCCCTTTCTCTTGATTCTCTTTATTCATCATGGGAAAAGACATTTTTTCTGTGGATAAGACACTTAAGCATGGATTATGTCTCCGAAATGAACACTCTGGCCAATAGAAGGGAAAAGAACTGCAACTTTCCGTCTATGATTACTTGAGCGAGCCATTTGGGAAGCAGATTATCCAGCTTCAGTTTAGCATCCAGACAATTGCATCCTTGGCCATCCTGACTGCAAACTTGTGAGAGATCTTGAACTAGAATAAAAAACTAAGCTGCTCACAAATTATTAATCCACAGAAGGTGAGATGATAAATTCTGCTCATATAAACTGGTAAATTGGGGAGTAATTTGGTGTACGATCATAAATATTAAATACATGTGGCAGCCAGATATGGTGGCATATGCCTGTAATGCCAGTTCTTGGGAGGCAGAGACAGGAGGATCGTAGATTCAAAGACAGTTTCAGCAACTTAGCCAGACTGTCGTTCACCTAGAAAGACCCTGTTTTAAAATTTAAAAAAATAAAAAATAAAAATAGAGTTGGGGATGTAGTGCATAAGTATAATGCCCCTCCCCCTCGGTTACATCCCCAGTACCATTCACACACACACACACACACACACACACACACACACACACACACATTATATTTTCATTTATCTTCCACTTATACATTTCTTTTGTGTGTTGGAGAGTACTGGGGATTGAACCCAGGGCTATCATACATTCAAGCTACACCCCCAGGGCTTTTTATTTTTTATTTTGATACAGGGACTTGCTAGGTTGCTGAGAGTATTGCTATGTTCCTGAGGCTGATCTCGAACTTTCAATCCTCCTGCTTCAGATTCCCAAGTACTAGTATTATAGGTGTGCACCACCATGCCTGACTTGCAAGAGTCTTATTATGAAGTATCTATTTCAGCTAAATTCTCTAATCCTTTTCTGTTCTGTTTCCAGTCTCTCTTTATCACGCATTAATAGCTGAGGGATTATTGAAAAACTTGCAGTTTCATATACAGAGTTAAAGGACACCTTTTATGTCTGCTCAGGGATTTTCCTGTCACTTGATGGTCCCAAAGGACTCCTTTGCCCTTTCTCTTTGGCCAGAAAGATGGTGTTTTGAATTGTGCTGTAGTCATCTGAACCATCACAGGCATTGTTTTGTTCACAATTGGTTCTGGCCTCAGGGAAAAGGCAGGAAGGAATGAAAAAATTGAGAAACTCAATGTTTTGTTTGCATCTCCAAATTTTGAATCCCCTCCAAACAGTTGTTTGCTTTTGTTTACTTTTCAGAGTTCTCAGCAAGATTTTTTTGTTGCATTTGTTGAATCGAAAAAGAAGTGATCACAGGTTATTATTTTATCTGTCCCTATTAGTGTGCAATGCTTGAGAAGACACGTGGCAATCAAAATGTGTGTGGAGATGAATCAAAGCCAGAGTCATTTCCTATGGTGAGAAATTATTATACTTCTCTTCCTGTCAAGGTATCTTCAAACATAATACATATTATGATAATTGTAACATAGATTGCAACTAAATCCAAGACCACAAACTTGAGAAAAGAAAATATCCCTATAGTATTGCAGTTTAGTATTTTGAGGCAGTCTCTGGCATTAAATGCAAAAGAAAATTGCTGAAATTGTATGAGGAGGATTTTAAATAGAATATTTCATGAATATGCTTAAGAAGACATCCAATTAAATATGTCCTATTATCAGCTGGGTGTGGTGACATGCATCTGTAATCCCAGGAGGCTGAAGCTGGAGAATCAAAAGTTTGAGGATAGGCTGGGCCACTTGGCAAGTTGTTATCTCAACTTTAAAAAAAAATTGAAAAAGTACTGGGGATATAACTCAGTGGTAAAGCACCCCTGGGTTCAATCTCCAGTATCACACAAGAAAGTCCTATTACTGTATTCTGTTCTAAACTTCTGAATAGAGCACTCTACACTTAAAACCAAAAATGAAGCTGGGTGTGGTGGCGCAGGCTTATAATCCCAGTACTTGGGAAGCTGAAACTGGAGGATCCAGATTCGTGGCCAGTCTCAACAACTTATTGAGGCCCTCCGCAACTTAGTGAGACCCTGTTCAAAAATAAAGAATAAAAATAGGACTGAGGGTATAGCTCAGAGGTAGAATGTCCCTGGGTTCAATTCCCACTACCAAAAAATAAAAACAAAAATAAAAAATAAACAGAAATGATTTACTCTCATTGTTTTAACTGATTCCCTCAAATTCTAAAACTGTGCATTGAAACAGTATTTTTAAAGCAGTGTAATAGCACTATAATGATCCATCATACTTTAAAAATATGACTATAATTGATGCTTGTTTATATTATTTGCCCAGCCCTCTTTTCTGAGAATTGCTTTCTTGACTGGTGAGGATTAGCTTCTATCAAATATATAGTTATTATATATCACCAAACTTATAGCTATAGCATATCGATATAGACATGGGCATCTGATAGTGTTAATTTATTCAGTGTTTTCATGAGCTTAGAAAAGTGAGAGAGGGAGAGGATAGAGATGGGGGGGAGAGAGAGAGTGTGAGAGAGAGAGAGAGAGAGAGAGAGAGAGAGAGAGAGAGAGAGAAAGAGAGAATGTGTGTGTGTGTGTGTGTGTGAATTAGAAATCATATACACAAAATTTCTCAGATAATGTTCATGATATTTTCATGGAATGATATTCAATTGAACATTGTTTGAAGTCAGATCATGCAAGGTCTTATAGACTGATAAGCAGTTTGGATTTTCCCCTAAATCAGGTAATTTTCTTTGAAGAATTTTATCATGAGAGTGGTGTTTTTACAGTCCAATGTGCAAAAAAGTTTGGAGGATCATGGAACTGGAGGCAGAAATACTAGTTGAAACAATGCTGTGAATGTACACAAAATTGCCAATTCCAATCTCAAAGACATGTGCGGAGGGGAGGAGGGGGACTGGTGGGAAAGGCACTAAGAGTTGGGTGCATGTATTTTTCTGACACTCTGTACTCCGATATGATGCAAAATTAAAATGCACCAAATAATAAAAAAGAAACTATTACAAGTCTGACTTCATGAATATTAATGGAGAAAGGAGAAAGTAGCTTCATGAGCTACTTAGAGGATAAAAATATTTGAGTGATAAATTCATTCACTTATTCCACATATATACTTATTATATGTTAGGTAGAGATTTTTAGGACTCAGAAACCTTAGATTATTTAATTCAATTACTTAATAAGGTAAGCAAACTAAGTACAAAAAATGGAAGCCATCCCTAATAAAATGTAGTAAATTAGAGAAGTAAAGTACTGAGACTAGAATAAGCTCCTTATATTACTGAAAGGGAGGGATTTTTTTTCTTCCAAAATGGATTAAAATTCTTCAAAAGGATATTTCACATTTTAAAATGAGGGAAATCACACCTTCTACTAATTAGTCCTAAAGAGCTCTGATCAAACATATTGCCATCTAAAACATGTATATATAAAGAGTTTGCCTATTTTTCTGCTTCTAACTAAAAGAAAAAATTCTATCTACTTAATTAAACATGTAGAGAAGGGCAACTATAGATGGTTTATGAAAATATTTGGAAGAACATATGCTTGGAGAATCTATCCAAAGTATATTTTAAATAGAATAAGAAAAATAAGTGAAAATCATATTAATAAGCATAAAATGCATATTAATTAATCACATTCAGATGACCTTTATCCCAAACTGAAAAAAGATAATAAAAATGTTGGTATTACTCATACTCGTAGTACAAATCACATCAGACATATTTTGGCAATTCAATAAAAGTAAGATATCTTGTTGCTGATGATTTCATTATTATTATTTGCACATAATTATGTAGACATTATTCGCAATGGAAAGTGAATTCTCCAATTTCTGGATTTGCTATCAACTGTGTCTTCACATCCATTTATCTAAATTTCAGTGCAGTCTAATAGTTACTGTTTACTGTGGGCTAACCAATTTATTAGGCACTTAAGTTAGAACAAAAAGTAGTACTTGTTCCAAAGTAAGTCATAGTCAATTGGGAAAGTTAATCTTATGAAATAGGTTATTGCAACACAAGATATACATGCCATGGTAGGTATGCTAGGTAAGCAGAGAAGAGTGTCACCCAAAATACTTAAATTTGTAAGATGAGGCTTCTTTGATGTAGTGATGTACATGCTACATTTTCAGAGATCAAAAGACTTTATCCAGGTGGAAGATAACTCCAAACAGATGAAATAGCAAGAATAAAATCATCAAGGCATGATACATTTTAGAATTATAAAAGAAAACACCCAAGAAAGTGTGGGATAGAAGATAACAGTAGAAAGAAGACCCAGGCCTGATCATCAATTGGTTTTCAAAATGGAAGGAGAGTGCAGTGGGAAGCAATGAAAAGTAGTAAAGCAGAGAAAAATATGGCTAAATTTAACATTTAATGGAGAGGTAGGAGCAATATAATTTTTGTGCACTGTACTTGTGATTACAAATAAAACCTAATAAAAAAGCCTCTAGAATAGTTCAGGTCATACTTGCACAGTACCTAAGTGAGGAGTTTGGCAAATATTCCCCCAAAAAGCAATTATAAAGAACTGGACAAAATTATAAAAGACACCCGGGGTGGTGGCTCACACTTGTAATTCCAGCATTTGGGAGGCTGAGACCGGAGGATCCGGGTTTGCGCCCACCCTCAACTACCTAGTGAGACACTCTGCAACTTAGTGAAACCCTGTTTCAAAATAAAGACTAAAAATTAGGGCTGGGGGTATAGCTCGGAGGTAGAATGCCCCTGAGTTCAATCCCTAGTACCAAAAAACAATTATAAAAGACAACCATTTCTAAAATGTAACTCTGAAAATACAACAATGTCATTCAATAAGTTAAGCTTTTCTCTTATGAAAAAGCAATTGAAAATTGGTAAGAAAAATGGCAATCTATGTCATTTTAGACTGAGGATTCTTTTATCATGGTCCCTATCTACATAATTTGGTGGTTTAACGAGAGTGAGGAAGGTTGTAAGGATGCTTAGTCTTACTGTAAAAGGTACTGATTTAGTATGGGTTAAACCTTGTTGTCAAGGGGAGGAGTTGTTGCTGAGTGATGGTGTTGAAAAAAATACCAAGTCAATCCAAGAAAATAGAAAACTATCTAGAAAACCCAACATCACAGCAAACCTGACAATGAAATCTTGAATGAAGCAAACAAAAATCCTGGAGACACACCAAATATCAAAAAAGATTTATAGGAAACAAGAGACTTAGAATGGGCCTTGGCAAAGTATTTAAATACCTCCAGCTTTGGTCTAAAATGCTGCACACTTGTGCAAGACTGTGTGCATGCTCAGAAAAAAAAGCCCTAGAGAGAACCTTATCTAGATATTAACTTCTGAATGAGGAAAAGGTTTTGAGCATACGTAAAGAAAAAGATATTAATGTAATAAAGAAAAATGTTCATGATTATTTCAATGGCTACATAAAGAGTATTCAATGAAATGTAACATATTCTCTAAATAAAAAATTTCTCAACAAGCTTGTAATTGAAAGAAAATTATGTAATCTGCTAAATAGCACCTACAAATATCTCACATTTAATCTAATTTAGCTATATGTATTTAATCATATTAATTGTACAAATTAATGGGTTTCACTGTGAAATTTCCATGCACACATCTGTTGTGATTTGATCATATATCCACACAAACAAGTATGAGTTTATATCACATCATGATTTTAATTTACATTTCCTTGATTATTAGTGATATTGAGTATTTTTTCATAACCTGTTGGCCACACAAATGATTATTTAAACTGAAGGAAGGGGGAAAAGGCACTCAATAAAACCCAATAATATTTTATGGTTTATGAAAATACTCCAACAGAAGAGAACTTTCAAAAACATGAAAAAAGGAATATATAAAAGTGCACAATTATCTTCATACTCTATATCTTATAATCAGATACTGAAATAAGCAATACTATTTCTGGTTAAGGAACCATGCAAACAAAGATCTGTGTAGTTAAAAAATATGTCATCTTATTTGGATGTTCAATCTTTACAGACTCATCTGAGATCATCTTAGGCTCCTTGGTAATGACTGGGTATTAATGTGGATCTATTCCTGTGGAAAGCCAGCCCCACTAATAGACGGCTTTGACTTGAAGATTCTTCATCAACATGGCAAAAACTTTCTTAGAATTGTACCACAGTGTGAGTTTCTTTCTTCCCTTCTCCTTCACAGGAATCAATGCTGCTTTGTCACTCAAGCTTTCTTGCCTATGCCTGATCAGTTTTTCCTGGTAGATGTTCCTCAAATCTAAAACTGTCTTGGTGTCTTTTTCTCAGAGAACCTGAAGTAATATACCCTGTGTATTCCAATTACACAGCATGCAAGATTTTCTGGTACTTATGCTATATGTTAAAGATGATTTATTTATCCTTTATCCCAGTAATATGCAATCTTGATTAAATAAGGGACTATTATTTCATCTGTAGAATCTACAGAATCTAGCATATTGCCTAGAACTTGAGCTCCATGTTTACTTTTGTCTAATATCATGTACCTGAGGAGTATGATATTAGGTAAGCATGTCCTTCTGGTTGTGTGTGAGGGTGAAGTATGGGGTAGAGCCAGATGCTTAAAATAGGTTTCAGGTATATGGAAATATTAATCAAATCTACTACTTCAGATCTGGAGTAGATGGATCTCCCAGGCTGATTAAATACTTATTTATTCATTTATTTCAATGGGCTATATAAATATCTTTCTGTTGGTATCATGACTTGAAATAGTTTGGAAATGCTGCTGTAGAACATACTAGAATCTCTGTGTTAGAAGGCATTTCCATAATTTGAAAAAATTAATTATAGTAGATTTTGATGTGTTCTACCCTCCTACAATGGAAATCACTGGCTGTGCATATTGTTGAAGCTCCCTAGCCATTTAGTGAATGAAATATGAGTTTTACTCTCCACAAAAATGATTTTAAATTACAAAATATAGATGCAGACACTCAGCGAGTATAAGATGAATTTGCTAAACTGAAAATGAAATGGGATATAAAAATATTAGGATGAAAATTAATTTTCTACTTTTAGATGAACTTTGACTTCCTGTTATCAAGTTACCATCAATTAATTATCTCTGCCTTTAGACTAGTTTTCTCTACAAATATATATATATCCAGTCTAAAGGCAGAGATAATTAATATATATAATATATTCACATATATATCATATCATATATGAATATATATGTGAATAAATTTATTTGTAGGAATAATACATAATAATGAATTAGAAAATAAGATTTCTGGATGAAAATTTGACTTTAAAAATTACTGGGCTGCTTGTTTAATTTTCAACATCTTGAACTTGATTTTTAGGTAAAATCATGAAGCACTGTAGCTTGAGGCTGCCTCAGAGATCATCTAGTTTCACTCTCTGCTTTTATAGAGAAATAAATTTTGGCTCTCTGAGGAAAAGTTTGGAAAGGATCACATGGTGAAACAGTGACAGAGATGAAAATAGAAAACAAATTTTCTGAATCTTAGTCAAATGTTTGAGCCTGTTCTCTCTGCATTACTATTCTTGAAAACATTAATACTTAAAGTCATTGATAAAAATTTCTCACATTGGAAATGTGTGAATTTCAGAGAATTAAATCTAGTGGGACAAAGTAAAAATAAAATTAAGCAGAACAGTGGTAAAGGAACCAAAATCATATGAAAAAGGAAAAGGGATTTTTTGACTATATTCCTTACTTTTTTACATAAAGATTATATATTAATCTCTTTTTCAGAACTCAGACTTATAGGTAGTTATAGGTCATCTTATTTGCTATTAAGGCATATTTCACATAAACTACATACTTGTTATGGTTAGCTATAGAGTGTCCCTTAAAGACCTCATATATTCATATTTGAGGTTGATATACTTTGGTAATGGGGGTTGTTATCTCACCAGTAGATAAATTCATAATGGATGTATCTGGGTAATAACCTGGGCCAAGTAGAGTGTGACTGGATAAATTGGATCACTGGGGGCGTAGTCTTAGGGACTGTGCCTGTGTCTTTGATTTACCTTGCTTGCTCTCTCTGCTTCCTGCCTCTATGATGTGAGAGCAAAGTCCTGTGTGATCCCTCTCTGCTTCTTGCCGCCATGCCCTGAGATCCTCTGTTCCAGCCTCACGTGGACTGGATTTCCAAATCTCCAAGGAATCTGTGAGCAAATAAATTTCCCTTCCTCTAAGTCATATGGTCAGTTCTTGGATTATAGCAGTGAGAATGCTAAGACAATATTTTTTGTTGTGTCTTACTGCAAGTTTTACAAATGCATAGAGTTGTATAACTATCACCACATTCAAAGTACAGAAGAGTCATATTTTCTCAAAAAATCCCCCCTTAAGCTGGGCATGGTGGTGCATACTTGCAATCCCAATATTTAGGAGGCTGAACCAAAGGATCCTGGTTGTGGCCAGCCTCAGTTACTTCATGAGGCCCTCTGCAACTTAGTGAGACCCTGTTTCAAAATAAAGAATACAAAATAGGGGTGAGGGTATAGCTCAGAGGTAGAATGCCCCTGGGTTCATCCCCAGTACCGAAAAAAAAATGAATGAAATTCATGAATGCTCAACAAATACTATACCACTAAACTATACCCTTATACCCAAGAAAGAGCTTCTTCTAACAATATATGTGTGTGCATATGTGTGTGTGTGTGTGTATACAAATATATGACAATACATACAAATATGGACAGAAATATACATTCATTCTAAATCTCTGGAGAATCATGACTAATATATACACATGGGATTTTTTTTGGATTTTGATTCTATTCTATTGGTCTATTTTTAAAATAATTTCTCAATACTGTTCTCTATTACTGGAATGTCCTGAAATCACATAATGCATGCCTTCTATCTTTGTTCTTTTTCAAAGCTATTTGGCTCTTCTATGTTCTTTCTTTCTCCATGTGGTATTTAAAAACTGCTTGCCAATACTTAAATATGCCATACAGATTTTTAATTGGGAATATACTGAAGGGAATGAAGGGAATTCATACATTACAACTATTGAGCATCCAAATACATAAAAACAATATAACTTGTTAATATTGTGAATCATATTGATTGATTTTCAAATGTTTAACCAACTATGCATTTCTTTTTAAATTTATTGGTGCATTATAAACATACATCTTGATTAAGTACAGGTTGGTAGAGGCATATATGCACACATCACTTATTTAGCTCTTCCCCATTCTCTCCTTTGGTGTTAATTGTATAGATTGCATTTGTCATAAAAATGCTGTGTTTTTCATTCCTACACATATATATTAGGTTTTTAGTGTCTACTAAATTATTTGAAAATTTAGAATACAACTGTATTACTACTTTAATGACTTTATCCAAAAATTCTACAATTCTGCTTGAAATCAGTTTTTTTATTTCTCTGGTCTCGTGTACACAGAGCATAAGGAACCTCCAGGCACCCTGGAAAATGCCTGGCATATAGTTTGCACTCCCCTCACCAGCAAAGGCAGAGAGAGAGATGCAGTCAGGTCCCGTGGAGAGTGCAGAGACACAAGCTTGCAGCAGGAGAGGTATCAGTGGAACCCCTGCCTGCACTGATAGAGCAAATAAGAATGCCAGAGACACACTAAAATATTTAAGCTCTGAACTTACAAACTAGCAGGGTTTTTAATTTTGTTTCCTGTTGTTGCCATTGTTTTTCGGTTTTGGGGTTTTGTTGTTGTTGTTGTTGTTTTGTGTGTGTGTTATGTTTTATTTGTTTTTACTCTGTTTTCATTTTGTATTGCCTTGATTTATTTATGTTTGTTTGGATGATTGGTTGCTGTGTTATTATTATTATTTTTGCTTAGTTTGTTGAATCTCCTCCTTATCCCTTTTACAAGCTTCCTTCCCTCTCTCCCATCTATATTCTTCTCCTCAACACTTTTCTCTTCTCTTTTCTTTTTTCTTGTCTCATATCAAGACCATTTCATACTACCACACTTAAAACTCTACATTGACTACCAGAATCCCCTGACATCTACCATCTCTAATCTTTACAATATATCATCTCAACACACTCAACCACTTATTCCACTGGACCATACACTCTACTTTACCCTATTCTTACATTCATCACTGTGACTTCACACCCAACCTTTACCACTGAACACAACCGGTTCCTGGATATATCAGCGAACACCTCTAAACCTCTGCTGCAGAGATTGGAAGAGAAAACTTGCAAGAAGAGAAAAGATTTAAATCTAAACTGGACGTGGTCGCACAAGCTTGTAATCCCAGCATTTGGAAGGCTGAGACCAGAGGATCCCGGTTGGCGGCTAGCCTCAGCTACCTAGTGAGGCACTCCGCAACTTAGGGAGACCCTGTTTCAAAATAAAGAATAAAAAACAAGGCTGGGAGTATAGCTCGGAGGTCGAATGCCCCTGGGTTCCATCCCCAGTACCACACACACACACACACACACACAAAAATCTAAGAACAGGAGAACCATGGGAAGTACAAATAGCAAAGAAACAATGTGCCACCACAACCCCTCAATAACAGATCTCACCAACCCAGAATGGCAGACATTTCTCTGGAAAGTATTAATTTAATCTTTAATTACCTCTGTGAAGTTAAATATATTTAATAGTTAAATATATTTTAATATGGATAAATGCTGATTCTATATCTTTCTTATAAGTTGTCTGCTCATTATTTTTTCTTATTTTTCTATCACATAATATGTCCTTTGCCTGTAAATTTCTAGAAGACTCTCTATATTGAGATATTATCTCTACATGAGAGATTTATATCACAAATATTTTTCAAATTTATCAATCATCTTTGATTTAGTTTATGGAATGTTATGTTCTATAACTGTGATGGCCTCTTTAAAACATTAAGCAGCATGATGCATTCTGTGTAAATAAGCAGCCAGTAGCTACAAAGAAGCAAGTACTCCATAGCAAATGCAAGGGAAAAAACAGACATGACTGTAATCTTGCTGAACCTGCTCAATAATTAGGAACATAATATCTATGGATAACCTTACTACCTTATTTATCTAGGATCACAAAGCTGATTGAAACAATCTGTACCTCAGGAGCTATCTAGATGGCAAATGATGACATTTACAAGAAGCTAAAAGCTTCTACACATATAACAATTTTTAACCAGCGTCCCAATTTTGAAGTAAGCATGATTTACATCATTTATCCAAGAAGCATTAAGAAAAAGAATCAAGGCAGGATGCTAAGAATGCTAGCAGTAAAATAAGATAAGAAAGTGACTAGTGAGTGAGGACACATTTGAAGCACACAGCATAAGGCAAACAAACCTTTGATTAAGCCAATTTTCTCCCAGGAAGTCCTCACCAATATTATATTGTAATTTCCTTCATGAAAACATTCATCACAACACTACTATACAGTAGAGCAAGTTTATTCAGTTATTTTGGATTGTAAATCTGAAAATTGAAGAGATTTATGTGGACAATGGAAGAAATCATGAGGATAGGAAGGTTATCTGGCAGTAGAAAACAAGTGACTGTCCTTTAAAAATACACGGGAAATACACTTGAGGAACTGGGAAGATGCACTTCACAGACACTTAAACATAGCAAGATTATCTTGGAGGGACTTGGGCTAAGATATTCAAAATACAAACTAATGGATAAAGGTGAGAGAGAATAGAATAAACTATGGTATGAGGTAGCTATAAGGAAAGGCTCTGAACAATCTCTCTCTCTCTCTCTCTCTCTCTCTCTCTCGCTATGTGCATTACCAGAATTCAACTTGGAATGAAGAAGGTGGGAAGATCATCTTGAGAAATATCTTCATATACTGATAAAAAAGTTTCCTACCACCACTACCATGGGTATGCCAGAAGTAGTGCTTTGTAATGTCTAAGGCACTCCAAACTGACCATTGAAGGAAAGCACTTTGCTCACTGCACAAAACTAAAGGATGTGACTCTTCATTGCCCAGAAGAGAGGTACGTGGGAGACATTAGAGGTTGGGAGGTTTGAAATACACTACTGCTTGCTTTCAATGTATCAGAGGTGCCAGTAAACTAGAGAAAGCTAGCATAGATATGAAACAACCAATTCCAGGAACCAAAAAGATAAAGACAAAGACCATCTGTAAACAGAAGTACAGAGACAGTGCCAAGATGGAATAATCTTACTCCTTGTCTTCATCTTCATATATTTTTCCAAGTCTCCTAGTTGTCCTTGCCTGGCATGAATCCTTTCCTCAGGATGTGTCCCTCCTAGTGAAACCCCTCTTCCCATTTATGCCCATCCTCTGCCACCAAACCAACATTGTTATTTGACCACTGTTTTCTTACCAGAGGCAAAATATAATAATAACCCCCCCCCACACACAAAAGCATTTAGGGGGGTTCTAAAAATTTTCTAACAACTAATATTCTTTCAAGAAAGCCAAAGTTTCAAGAGATTCAAAATTATTTGTCCATTTTTATAGACTGAATGAGAAGAATCAAAACTAGGCAGTTCTAATCAAGAAGCCTCAGAGAACCTAATCACTTCAAATGGAGCTAGTAACTATAGAGTTAGACCCAGGGACCTCAGAAGTGTCAATTGTATCTCCAGAGGCCTGAAAAGATCACAATGTAGCGATTCCATATTATAGCAACACATATAAATGGTGATGATTAGAATTAGACCAGCAAGTTATGAAAAGTCCTTCTTTCCAGGAGATATATGTATATATTTGTGAGTCAACTGTTATGAGAAAAGAGGGAAAGAAAACAATAAGCAACATGTTAGTTTGCTTTCCAATTATGTAACAAAATATCAGAGAAAAACAACTTAAAATGAGAAAGCTTTATTTTGACTCATAGTTTCAGAGGTTTCTGTCCATAGTCAGTGAGCTTCATTGTTTCTAGGCCTGTGATGTACAAATACATCACAACAGGGAGGGTGTGGTGGTCCAAACTTTCTCCTTTCATGACAGCAGGGAAGCAAAGGGCAAGAGAGGAGGGTCCCCTTATACAAGATATAGTTCCCAATGGCAAACCCCCAAAGATTCCCTCCCTACCACTAGTTCCCACCTCCTGCAGTTCCCACCACCTCCCAGTAAATGTCATCAAATTATTAATCCACCCATGGATGAATCCATTGATGAGGTTAGAGCCCTCCTGACACAATCACTTCCCAAAGTCCCACCTCTGGACATTGCAATGTCCAGGCCTTCAGTACATTTTGGGAACATTCCAGATCCAAATCATAACAGGCAGATATATAAGAAAGGAATGTAGAAGCCTGCAGGTTAGGGGCCACATTGGCAGGTCTAAATTTAGCTAGAAACATCCAGGATCAGGACTGGGTGAAGACTCAGCACTAAAGAAAAATTTCCTCCTGAACACTAACAGGCAAGAGTGTGGTGTTTCTAAGTGTGTCTGAGCATAGGTAACATCAGCATCTAGCTTTCCAAAAAACATATATATATTAATTTGAACATAAATTCACATGCATATGTGTGTTTGTGTGTGTGTGTAATGTATACATGTATATGTTGTGTGTGTGTGTGTGTGTGTGTGTTTCAGTTAGCATAAATTGTACCTATTTTAGCCATTGTATATTGTACAAGGAATTTTTCTGTGTGGTACTGGGAATTGAACCCAGGGGCATTCTATATCCAAGCTACACCCTCAAACATTTTTATTTTTTCATTTTGAAATAGGTTCTCTGTATGTTGCTGAAAGTCTTGCTACATTATTGAGGCTAGCCTAAAACCTGCAATCCTCCTATCTCATTTTTCTAAGTTGCTAGAATTACAAGTGTGTATCACCATGCCTGGCAAGGAAATTTATATGGAGAACTCTGAAAGACAAATGGGTTCCTTTTCCTTTATGAAATATGTGCTGAATGACTTGGAATTATTTTTGTTTGTTTCAGGGGAAATTTTGGCTTACAATCCTTGTGCAAATTAAAAATTAACATTAAAAGCACAATGATTTTAAAGACAAAGATTGACTTGGATTTTCATAGTTCTGTCATTTTATGCAACCAATTGTTTTTATTGAGATCTAATTTAGTGAAATAAAGTGTGAACTGTAAGGGTAAAATTTTTGAAAGGTCATGCAAATATTTACCACATTCCAATGTAAATTCTTCTGTTGGATTTGAAGGATATTAAAAGTGAATTTATTATTGCTGTTGCTATTTTAAAATTGCAGAACAAATTCTAGGAATTAACATTTGTTTTGTGATTTAGTGGTTGTGTAAATTTTACTGTTTGTATACACTTTGCTTTCTTTAAAACTTCCTTAGTTTACTGCTATAATTAAATACAAAATATTCAGTAAAAGAAAATTTAGATTGTTTTCTAATTATTACTTCTTTATTTTTGTTATGCTTTTACTAGTGCATTATAGTCTCACATTACAATGTAAATCATGTTAACAGTGACATACATACATACAGAGCTTGGTGACCCCCCCTGACTTCCCATTTCTGCCTTCCCAATACAGAGTACTGAGATTGATATTGGTATATTCACATATGTACACATAGTTGATGGTAGTAATTCCATTAATGAACCTCACTCTTCCCCTCTCATTACCTTAGTCAACATCCTTGACTCCACTGAGGTTTCTCTTTTATTATCTGGAGTTCCTCAGATATCCCAGTTGCTCCCTAGCTTGCACATATTAGAGAAAAAATATGACCCTTCACTTTTTGTGATTGGCTAATATCCCCTAACATAATGTACTTTGGGTCCTTCTATTTTCTTGTAAATGACATAACTTTGTTCTTCTTTATTGCTGAGTAGAATTCTATTGTGTGTATTTCCCATAATTTTGTAATCCATTCATGTGTTGATGGACATCTAGGTTGGTTCCATGATTTGGCTATTGTGAATTATGCTGCTATGAACATGGACATGCACATATTACTGTAGTTCTCTGGTTTCAGTCTCTTTGGAAAGATACCCAGGAGTGGTATAGCTGGATCATATGGTCGATCCATTCCCAGTTTTCTAGGGAATCTCCACACTGATCTCCATAGTGGCTGAACTAGTTTGCAATCCCACCAATAGTGTAGAAGAGTTCCTATTTCCCCACATCCTTGCCAGCATCTATTGTTTTTCAACTTCTTGGTGATTGCCATTCTTTTGGGATTCGATGTAATCTCAGTGTAGTTTTGATTTGCATCTCTCTAATTGCTAATGATGCTGAATATTTTTTTCATGTATCTATTGGCCATTTGCATCTCTTCTTTTGGGAAGTGTCTGTTCAATTCAGTTGCTGATTTCTTGATTGGGTTATTTTACTTTTTTAGTGTAAAGTTTTTTTTTTTAATTATTTGTGTATACTATATATTAGTCCCTTATCAGAGGGATGGTTGGCAAAGGCCTATCCCATTCTTGAGGCTTTCTTTTTAGATTCTTGGTGGTTTCCATTGATGTACAGAAACTTTTTAGTTTGATGCCATCCCACTTATTAATTCTTGTTTTAGTTTCCTGAGCTTTTGGGTCTTGTTGAGGAAGTTTCTACCTGGGCCTATATATTGGAGCATTAGAACCACGCTCTCCTCTAGTAGCTTCACAGTCTCTGGTCTAACTTCCAGGTTTTTGATCCATTTCAAGTTGATTCCTTTGCAGAGTGAGAGGTGAGGATTTAGTTCAATTTTTCTACAAATGGATAACCAGTTTTCCCAACATCATTTGTTGAAAAGTCTGTCTTTTCTCCAATGCATGTGTCTGGTACCTTTGTCAAAAATTAATTGGCTATAAGTGTGTGGATATGTTTCTGTAACTTCTATTCTGTTCCATTGGTTTATATGTCTGTTTTTGTGCCAATACAATATTATTTTTGTTACTATAACTCTGTAGTATAATTTGAAGTCAGGAATTGTGATGCCTCCTGCATGGTTCTTATTGCTGAGAATCATTTTGGCTATTCTGGACCTTTTGTTTCTCCATATAAAATTTATGACTGATTTTTCTATTTCTATGAAGAATGACTTTGATATTTTCATAGGAATTACACTGACTCTGTAGATCACTTTTGGTAGAATGGTCATTTTGATAATCTTTATTCTGCCTATCTAAGAGCAAGGGAGACCATTCCATCTTCTGAGATCTTCAATTTTATAATTTTCATTATAGAGGTCTTATATTTTAGATCAATTTTGTATCCTGCTACATTGTTGAATCTGTTAATCAGCTCTAGTATTATTTTGGTTGATTTTTGGGGTCTTCTAGATATAGGATCATATTATCTGAAAATAAAGATAATTTCAATTCTTTTTCCATCTGAATTCCATTGATATCCTTCTCTTGTTATACTGCTCTGGTAAGAGTCTCGAGGACTATATTGAAAAGGAGTGATGATAGTGGGCATCCTTGTCTTGTTCCTGATTATAAAGGGAACTTCTGCAGTATTTCCCCATTCAATATGATGTAGGCTTTGCATTTATTGTGTATTGCCTTAATGGTGTAGAAGTGCATTCCTTCTATTCTGAATTTCTGCAGTGTTTTTAATATGAATGGATGTTAGATTTTGTTAAATGCTTTTTCAGCATCTATTGAGATGATCACATGATTTGTTTCCCTTAGTTCAATCTATGTGGTGAATAACAAGTATTGATATGCCCATGTTGAACCAGCCTTGCTTTCATGAAATGAAACCAACTTAGTCATGGTGAACAATTTTTTTTGATGTGGTTATGAATGTGCATGGCTATTGAATTTTTACATGTATGTTCATCAGTGATATTTATTCTGTAATTTTATTTTCTTGAGGGTTCTTTATTTGGTTTTGGTATTAAAGTCATACTGGCCTCATAGAAGGAGTTTGGAAGAATTCCATCTCTTTTGATTTCATGGAATAACTTTTGAAGTGTTGGGTTTAGTTATTCTGAAAAAGTTTTGTATAATTCAGCTAGAAATCCATCATGACTTTGGCTTTTCTTAGATGGTAGGCTTTTTACTGCTATTTCTACCTCTTTTCTTGCTATTGGTCAATTTAAGTTTTCTATATCTTCTTGGTTCAATTTAGCTAGGTTGTATGTGTTTAGAAATCTATCAATTTCTTCCATGTTTTCTAGTTTATTGAAATATAAATTTTCAAAACAGGTTCTTATGATCCTCTGGATTTCCCCACTGTCTGTGTTAATGTCTTCTTTTTCATTTCTGATTGTAATAATTTGGGTTGATTCTCTCTTTCTTTTGGTTAGGTTGGCTAGGGGTTTGTCAATCTTGTTAATCTTTTCAAAGAACCAGCTTTTTGGGGACTGGCAAGATGGCATCTGAGGAGAATAGCTCATCTCAGGTGTTATAAGGCTCTAATCAAAACTGCCATAAAAGCAGCTTCTTGAGAGAGAAAAAAAACACTGAATAACTGAACAATATGATGAAAAAATGAAGCACTACTGAACAAAACCAAGAAAGCATCCCAGGGAAGAGTAAAGGACCCAAACACAACAGGGCAGCACCAGAAGCCTGGCCATCAACCCACTCATACAGATCAGGGACAACTAACAAATACTGCTGCATCTATCGACCTCCTGAAAACCCAGAAACTTAATGTGGAGTAAGTGGCTGTAGAACTTCACCACCTAATCCAGTGGCATATTCCCACATGTTTACCAGAGACCCAAATCCCACAACATCTGGCTTGAACCTACAGCAGCAACGCCTCAGCTCACCTCTCTCTCCAGATTCAGAGCAGCACTCAATTGTAAGTCAACAGCATGGCCCACAGGTCGCTCTGTGGCCCACCTCTATAGTGGCTCACGCTTTGTGGCCCATCCTGTAGTGGATAGGAGCAGAAGCACCAGAGAGGCCCAGAGCACACGGAGCACAGAGATGTTACAGGGCCTCTGGAGAGTGCCCCCATGATTAGATTGGAAATCTGCCACCTGCATAGGCAGAGAGAGAGAGAGAGAGAGAGAGAGAGAGAGAGAGAGAGAGAGAGAGAGAGATCCTTGGGATTACACTGGGTCCAGACTCAGGAACACTCACTGCCTACATAGACAGAGAGTGGCACAGGGGGGGAATGGGTTGGGAATTGGGGAAGAGTTAAATGAGAAATGTGTGCATGTGTGCCTCAACCAGCATGCACCTAACAAAGATGTATGATTACAATGCACCAATGAAAAATAAACAAATAAATAAAAAAGAACCAGATGTTTGACTTGTTGTTTTTTTGTTTTCTTTTCTTTATTTTATTTATTTCTGCTCTGATTTTATTATCTCCTGCCTTTTACTGGCTTTGGAATTAGACTATTCCTGTTTTCATAAGTCCTTGAGGTGTGTAGTTAGGTTTATTTGGTGACATTCTGTTTTTCTTATGTGAACACTCTTTGGCTGGATCATCTGGGTAGCTGGGCCTTTGTCAAGCATGGAGAGAAATACCAGCTGCTTCTGGTGATAATCTGTGGTCTCTGGCTTCATGATAATATACTCTTTCATTGTTAGAGCTGATCTCTGGGAGCCATCATGCTGGCAGCTGCCAGTCCAGATATGGCTGGGCCAAGATGACACCACCTCTGCCATTGTTCACCAGGTGAGATGCATGGAACTCTTTACAGTCCTCTGCTCTGTCTTTGGCTCTGATTCTGCTATGTTTCGATTTTTGTTGTTTTGTTGAGTTTTTTTTGCTGTTTTTCTTCCCTTGTCAAGAAGTAATGTTCTCAGTAGTGTGGTTCTAAGTTTCAAAGTGCTGAAACACACTGTCTCCCTTTATCTTATCATGTTCCTCTCCTGATTATTACTTCTTTAGTTTACAATTTGATATTTACTATTGATGAGGATATGTTTAAAATATTTCTTTCTAGAAGGATCACAAGTTTGAAGCAAGCATCAGCAATTTAGAAGATCTTCAGGATCTTATCAAGATCCTATTTTCAAAATAAAAAAAAAATGAAAATAGGGCTCAAAGTTAGAATGCTCCTGGGTTCAATCCCTACAATCCCTAGTACCAAAAAAAAAGTTTCTATTCATGTCTCAAATGAAGTTATTATACCACTGGGGAAAATATTTCAGTGTCTAAAATCTTTCATAATTTATCCTTAATCTCAGTGATTTTTTGATGTTTTTCTTTTTTCTTATTTTAAACAGATGTATTAAAGTACAGTAGACTTATATAACCTTTAACTTTTATAATATATGAAGTTTTTATGTATGTCTTCCCCACTAAACCACCACCATCATAAAATTAGTGAATATTTTCATTATCTTTAAAAGTTTCCTTATTCATTTTGCAATCTCTCTTCAATTTCTTTTTGGTCACATCCCCAAGAAAGTACTTATACTTTTGTTTCTACTGTTTAATATACATTTTCTAGGTGTTCTTATAAATGACAGCATGAAGTATTATATCTTATGTTTTTAATTTTTTGTATAAATTATTTCAATCAACATACTCATTTTGAGATGCATTTATGTTATTGCACATAATCAATGTTTCATTCATTTATATTGCTCAGTAGTATCATATTTCATGCTTGTGCCAAAATATTTATTCAGCTGCTGATGAATATCTGATTTGCTTCTATCTTTTCACCATTACAAATAAGGCTGCTTTGAACATTTGTGTATAATTATATGAGCAGATAAATGCTTTTTAAAATCTTGGATAAATACCTAAGTCTATATTATCAAGACTATAAGTTAGGTGCATGTTTTATTTAATAAAACTGTCAAAATCTTCTCTAAAGTGATTGTACCATTGTACTCTCTTACCATCAGTGTGTGAAAATTCTAATTATGCTAAAATTTCACCACACTTTCTCTCATAATTGTTTTAAATTACAGAGAACTAATCAGTGTGTCATGGTTTCTCATTGTGATTTTAATTTTTGTAATGACTCATATTGTTAAAAACCGCAAATTCATGGGTAGACCCATTTTTTCCTTGTTGTATTATCTATTCAAATCTTTCCTGTTTTTAATTTTTGTACATGTTTTGGTGGATTTATGCTAAATATTTTGTATGATTGATGCTATTGTAAATGATACTTTTTTTCTACATAAATGGTCATATAGCATACGCATAGAGGCTCTTTTTAAATTTCCTTTCCAAAGTGGACATGTTTTATACCTTTTTCTAGTCTGATTTCATCCTCAGAACTCCAGCAGATCATTGCGTAGAGTGGAATTTTTGTCATCTTTACAATCTCATTTGGAAAACTTTTACTGATTCAGAATTTAAAAAAATTTCACAATTACGGTAATTATAAGCTACCTTTAAATTTTACTTTTTATAATTGACCTTCATTTGGTCATAGAATATTCTTTCTATTACTAACTTGCAGATAGGTTTTTGTAAAGAATAAACGTAATTTTTTATAATAATTGGTGCATTGTACTCATACATCTTTGTTAGGTACAAGCTGATAAAGGCATACATGCATATATTTCTCATTTAACCCCTTCCCCAATTCCCACCCCACTCCCTCGCCCTCCCTCCTTCTCAAGTTCAGTTTAGTGATTAACTTTGATATATTTTGAAAGTACATCATATGCATTAGGGAGCACCACCCATCCATCCTCTTCAATTAAATCAACTTCTTTGCTTATCTAGGGTTCTCCTTTTTCATCTGGAGTCCTTCTTATGCCCCATCTTCTCCCTAGCATCCACATATTAGGGAGAACATATGCTTTTTTACACTTCGTGACTGACTACTCTCACTTAACATAATGTTTTCTAGTTGCAACCATTTTCCTGAAAATAACACGATTTTGTTCTTCTTTATGGCTGAGTAAAATTCCATTGTATACATATCCCATACTTTTGTAATCCAATCATCTATTGATGGACATCTTGGCTGTTCCCATAGTTTGGTAATTGTGAATTGTGCAGCTATATACATAGATACATATAATTATATACAAATGTTCAAAGCAGCATCAGTCTGATAGCTGGGTTTCCATTCTTTTGGGTAGATACCCAGAAGTGATATTGCTGGATCATATGGTAGGTTCATTCCCATTCATCTGAGGACCCTCCATACTGTTTTCCAAAGTGGTTACACTAATCTGCAAATCCCAAAACAATGTATTAGGGTTCCCACTTCTCTACATCCTCGCTAGCATTTGTTGTTGTTCCGTTTTTTATGATTGCCATTCTGATTGGAGTTAGGTGAAATCTCAAGGTAGTTTTGATTTGCATCTCTCTGATTGCTAATGATGTTGAACATTTCCTCGTACATTTATTGGCCATTTGTATTTCTTCTTTTGTGAAGTGTCTATTCAGATCCTTTGTCCATTTTTTTGATTGGGCTATTTGTTTTCTTAGCTGTGAGTTTCTTGAGTTCCCTGTATATCTTAGATTTTAGACCTCTATTAGAAGAATAGCTGGCAAAAATTTTCTCCCACTCTGTGGGCTCTCTGTTGAGGTTCTTGATAGTTTCCTTTGCTGCACAGAAGCTCTTCAGTTTAATGCAATCCCATGTATTGATCTTCCTTTGAGTTGCTTGTGCTTTTGGGGTCTTGTTGAGAAAGTTTTTACCTGTGCCTGGGTGTTGAAGTGTTGGTCCTATGCCCTCTTCAAGTAGCTTTAAGGTCTCTGGCCTGACTTCCAGGTTAAAGCTTTTACTGTATCTACTGAGATAATCATATCTCTTTACGTTTTTAAGTTTTAATTTTTATTTATTTATATTGTGGTACTGAGGATTGAACACAGGGGAGCTTTACCTCTGGACCACACCCACAGCCATATTTTATTTTTTTTGCGGTACTGGGGATTGAACTCAGGGGCATTCTACCTTCGAGCTACACCCCCAGCCCTATTTTTTATTCTTTATTTTGAAACAGGGTCTCACTAAGTTGCGGAGTGCCTCACTAGGTAGCTGAGGCTGGCCGCGAACCCGGATCCTCCTGTCTCAGCCTCCCAAATGCTGGGATTACAAGCGTGTGCCACTACGCCTGGCTATTTTTTAGTTTTAAACAGGGTCTCACTAGGTTGCTGAAATTCTAGCTACATTGTTGAGGCTGTTATCAAACTTGTGATCCACCTGTCTCAGCCTCTCTAGTACAGGGATTACAATCATGCGCCATTACACTTGGAATTTTTAGGTTTTAATATGATTACATTATTTTATTTTCAGATGTTTGACTGTATTTCTTTAACAAAGAATAATGCACTATAGCTAAAATAGTGCATTATTCTTTTTATATATTGTTATATTTAATTTTCTGTTTTGTTAGTGGCATTTTATTAATATGTTCAGTAAGGGACATTAGTCTATTTTTTATTATTTACAATGTTTTTGTCTGGTTTGTTGTCAGGGTAATTTCTGTCCTTACAAAATAGGTAGGGCTTTGTTCCATCCTATATTCTGAAAGGATTTATGTAAATTAGATATAATTTCTTCCTTGAAAGTTTAAGAGACTTCTGTGCTTTCATAACTAGTATTGATTTAGCCCATATTTTCAACAGACACTCTTTCTGAGCTCTGAGATGTGGCCTTTTTAGGATACTGAACTTTCTACAGCTTGACAAAAATCTCCTAATGGTTTGTAGCTGGATGGAATCCTGTTTTCCCTAGGATTATTTTTTTTCCTGTTCTCTCCCCCTAACCTTAATGAATTTTTGCCTGTGCCCTCAGGACAGCAGGGATTTTTGCACTTCCGCTACCAGTTTAAAACTTTTGTTTCATAGGAGACTCAGGGCATAAAGTCCAAGTGGATATGTGTACCTGTTTTATACTCAAAGGTCGAACCAAGGGAGAGGCTTTCTCAGGGCTTTAGCATTTTCATAAATCATTCTTATAATCACCCACGGAGGTTCATGGAGAAGAGATTACACTTGTATTTGAATTTTTATTGATTTATGAGTTCTAGGAGTCCTATTGTTTTCATGTTAAACCACATCTTGCTTTAGTAATTCATTAAACATATTAGCTAGTCCTTGCTTCAGCAGTATCTATTATTAAAACTGGAAGAATATAGAGAATATTAGCACAGTTTCTGTGCAAGGATGGCATGCAAATTCATGAATAGGTTCATATTTTTAAAGAGGTAAAAAGAAACAACAAAATATTAGCTATATTTTTCTTGCAGTCTTTACATATCACCAATGCCAGATACATAGTACTCACTGTTCAGTCTTTCTTTGGAGGTGCCTGTTCTTAATTCAGTTTGGAAATTTTGTCCTCTGTTCTCCATTCTCTGGTGAGTTCAAGAGAAGTTATTTTTCTGATTATTTAACATTTTTAGGTATGAAATTTTTTTAAGCATTACGGTACATTTAAGAGAAGGTACAAATCTTTCTGTTTCACAGTTAATAGTATTGCATTAAAACCAGAAAATATGTACTAAAAATTGGTATTATTTGAAATTTATTTTGGAATATTTTAAATATTCCATTTACACTTAAAATATTTACATTATTTATTTTATATGGAGAGATGTATGGAATACATTTTCTGTAATATTATTAATATGCATTAGTGACATATACTATTTATTTGGCTTCTACTGATATTGTTGAATTTTATATATTTACTTTTATTTGCCTCCTTGATCCATCAGTTTGTAGTAGGTTGTGTAAAACATTGTAAAAGCAACCACTAGCTTGTTTACTTTTTCCCGTAATTCTTCCAGATGCACATTAGATATTTTGAGTTTGTATTTTGGTTTCAAAATTGTTATATTGTTTTGATCTATTGTTTCTTTTACCAGAATATACTCACCTTTTTTGTCTTTTATGATATTTTTACTCCATGATATATTCATCAGATAAGAACATGTTTACTTTGGCTTCTTTTTGAAATTATGGGTATATATTGCATTCCATTATTTTCCTTTTGGCATTAGTGCTTGAGCTAAGTTGGGTTACCTCATATTTCTTCTGATGTTAATAATTTTGCAATTTTAATCTTTAACCACATGACATCCCTTTCTTTTATTTTTTAAGATGTTTTTATTGGTGCAGTATAGCCTCACATCAAAATGTAAATCATGTTGTGTCAAACAGCACACAGCAGTTGGTGGAGCCTACAACCTCCCCATTTCTCCCCTTTCCAATACAGAGTACTGAGATTGACGTTGGCTTATTCACATATGTACACATAGTAGATGGTAGCTCAAAATCTGAATCACATATATTGTAACAATATGATATAATGTGTCTCACATATATATGCATATATATACATACATACACACATACATATGTGTGTATCTCCTATATATAAAGTATTTCCTATAGATACTAATTTTTGTGTATGTTGAAGTGGGAATTGAACCCAGAAACATACTACCTCCGAGCTACACCCCAGCCCTATTTTATTTTTGTTTTGAAACAGTCTCACTAAATTGTTGAGAGTTTCACTAAGCTGCTGAGGCTGGTTTTGAATCTGCAATTCTCCTATCTCAGCTTCCTAATTACTCAGATTACAGGCTTGTGTCACTACACCCAGCTAGATACTATATTTATTATCATGTTCCACCTTTCCCTCACTCTTGATTCCTCTTATGTAGACTCTGTTTCCTTCTTCTTGCTTACTGATATACATTCTACATTTTATTGGTTGTTCTTATCTATTAAAACCTAGACATAGTTTCCTTAATCAATTTGATACTTACAAATTGCGTATGCATTGCTTCAAGTAAGACAAGAATCTCAGCACTCCAAGTAATATTTCTCTTTCCACACCCCCACACACTTGTTATTTCACCATGTTGGAAGTCTTCCCCTTATTTATAACAATATACCTTCTCATACCTTATCTTTATATTTCCACCCCTTCTTCTCTTCCAAATATACTATTTCACCCTTCTTTTTACGTAGTTACTCCAATATAGAACTTTTTTGATCAATGTGCACAAAATAAAAACTATAACAGCTCAACTACCCTCAGAAACTGCACATATATACAAATATACAATTATATTCTATCTCATTAAGCATCTCTTTCAAATATGGGTTACTTGTTATATGTATTTCTGAAGTCAACAGAACTTCCGATCTTACCTAAACTATTCCCAGGCTTTATTTGAAGAAATAAGGTGTTAGCCTGGACTCACTCAACTTCTTGTCCAGACCAGAGATACCAGATTCTCATTTATTCACTTCCAGAAAAGACTCCTTTTTTCAGCTCTTTCCATGATCCACTGAGCACAAACTTCTTCCCTTCAAATCAAGCACGGTATCATTAAATACAATATTAGCCATTCTGGGTTGGTGAGGTCTGTTATTGAGGGGTTGTGGTAGCTCATTGTTTCTTTGTTATTTTTCCTTCCCATGGTTCCCTTGCTCTTGAGTTTATATCTGTCGGGAGAATCTGGCAGTGAATATAGAGTTTTGAGTGTGGAAGTATGAGATAGCCTTGGTATGAAACAGGAAAAAGAGGAGAAGAAAAGAGAGAAGGCAAAGTGTTAAGGAGAGGAATATAGATGGGGGAGAGCTTGTGGAAGGGATAAGGAGGGGATTCAACAACCTAAGCAAGTAATTACAAAGCAAGTAATCATCAAAACAAACATAAAAGAATCAAGGTAATACAAATAAGAACACTCACTGAACTGAACTTGAGAGGGAGGGAGGGTGAGGGAGCGGGGTGGGAATTGGGGATAGGGTCAGATGAGAAATGTGTGCACATTTGTCTTTATCAATTTGTACCTAACAAAAATGTACAAATACAAAGCACGAATTATTACAATAAAAAAGAAAAAAATACAATATTAGCAAACATTGAAGTAAGAATTAAGACCCCAATCAGTAAGTCTCATCTACTCATATGTAACATGGGAAAAATAAATCTCTGTTATACTACATGGAACTGTTGGAAAGCACATTTATTTTTATAAAATGGTGCATTATAATCATAGATCTTGATGAAGTTCAGGGTGATAGAGGCATACATGCTCACAGAATTCATTGAGTCCTCTTCCAGTTCCCAACCTATTCACTCCCTGTCCCCTCCTCTCCTTTCCATGCCCAGCACAGTGATTAACTTTGATCAGCTTGTGTATGTACATCACATAAATTGAGGTATTTCCCTCTTCCCTCCTCCTATGTCTGTAAGGTCACCTTCTTCACTCATGAAAGGGTTCTCACTATTTTTCTGGAGTCCCTTTTTTGTCTGATTTCTTCCCTAGATTCCACATATTAGGGAGAATATCTAACTTTTCAGTTTTTGTGACTGACTAATCTCATTTAGTATAATGTTCTCCAGTTACATCCAATTCCCTGCAAATGACATAATTCTGTTCTTCTTTGTGGCTGAGTAAAAATCCATTGTTTACATCACCCATAGTTTTGTAATTCATTAATCTATTGAATGATGTTTTCACTGGTTCCATAGTTTGGCAAATGTAAATTGTGCAGCTATAAACATAAATATGCATGCATCACTCTGGTAGTTTGGTTTCCATTCTTTTGGGTAGATACCCAGGAGTGGTATTGCTGGGTCTTATGTTAGATGCATTTCCACTCTTCTGAGGATCCTCCACACTGTTTTCCAAAGTGGTTGCACTAATTTGCAATTCCATCAACAATGTATTAGAGTTCCTATTTCTCCACATCCTCTACAGCATTTGTTGCTGTTTGTGTTTTTAATGATTGTCATTCTATTTGGGGCTAGGTGAAATATCAGGGTAGTTTTTATTTCCATATCTCTGATTGCTAATGATGCTGAACATTTTTCATACATTTATTAACCATTTGTATTTCTTCTCTTGTAAAGTGTGTATTTATTTCACTTGTCCATTTTTTTATTTGGTGTCTTGTTTTTTGGTGGTGAGTTTCTTGAGTTCTCTGTGTATTCTAGAGATCTGTGGTCTAATTTCCAGGTCTCTGATCCATCTTTAATTGACTCTTGTGTAGGGTGAGAAAGTGGGGTTTTCCCCCCATTTTTATGCATATGGATAATCAGTTTTTGTCAACACTATTTGATGAAGAGGCTATCTTCTTTCCTTTGTATGTTTTTGTCCCCTTTGTGAAAAATCAATAGGTTGTAAGTGTGTGAATTTGTTGCTCATTTTTATATTCTGCTCCATTAATCTATTTGTCATTTTTGAACCAATACTGTGCTGTTTTTAATTACTATGGCTCTGTAGTATAGTTTGAAGTCAGATATTGTGATGCCAACTGTAAGGTTCTTGTTGCTAGGAACTATTTTGAGTATTTTGGATATTTTATCATTATAAATGAATTAAATAACTATTTTTATAGATATGTGAAGTATGACCTTGATATTTTAATGGGTATTGCATTGAATCTGTAGATCATTTTTGGAAGAATGGCCATTTTGATGATATTTCTTCTGAATTTCCAAGAGCATGGTATATCCGTCCATCTTCTAGGATATTCTTCAACCTCCTTTTTCAAAATTTATAAATTCCTTGTAGAGGTCTTTTACCTCCTTGGTTAGGTTACTTCCTAAGTATTTCATTGTATTAGAAGATATTATGAGTGGAAAGATTTTATGGATTTCTTTCTTTTTCAGTGGATTTATGATTGACATGCAGAAAAGCTTCTGATTTTTAAGATTGATTTTGTATTCAGGCTCTTTGCTGACTTTGTTGATCAATTCAAAGTATTTTGGTTGAGTTTATTGGGTCTTCTAAGTGTAATATCATGCTATCTACAAATAGAGATAGTTTCAGTTCTTCTTTCCTTATTTGCACTCCTTTGATTTTCTTCTCTTGTCTTATTAATCTGGCTAGAATCTCAAGTACTCTATTGAAAAGGAGTGGACATCCTTGTCTTGTTCCTGTTTTTAAGAGGAACTCTTGTAGTTTTCTTCCCATTCAATATTATGTTGGCTGTGGGTCTTTTGTATATTACCTTCTTAACGTTGAAGTATGTTCCTTCTATTCCAATTCTCTGAAGTGTTTTTAGCCTGAAGGAATGTTGGATTTTGTCAAATGTTTTTCAGCATCTATTGAAATTATCATGTGATTTTTTTTCTTTGATTATGTTTATATTGTGAATAACATGGATTATTTTTCATTTATTGAACCATTAGTGGGATGAACCTGACTTAGTCATGGCTTATAATTTTCTTGATATGGTTTTGAATGTATTTTGTTTAGAAGTTTGCATCTGTTTTCATTTTTTCTTTTTTTTTTTTTTTGAGCTGTCTTTATTGGTTTTGGTACTAATGTGATGTTGGCTTCATAGAGTGTGTTTAGGAGAGTTTTTTCTCCTTTTATTTTATGGAATAATTTCAGAAGTATTTGATTAGATTTTCTATAAAGGTTTTATAAAATTCACCCAGGAAATCATTTGGACCTGGGCTTTACTTTGATGGTAGGCTCTTTATTGCTTTTTAATCTCTTTGATTGCTAGTAGTCTGTTTAAATTTTCTATATCTTCTTGATTCAATTTAAGAAGGTTGAATTTGTCTAGAAATTTGTCAATTTCCTCTAGGTTTTCCATTTTGTTGGAGTATACTTTTTCAAAGTATTGTCTGATAATCCTCTGAATTTCCATGCTGTCTGTGGAAATATAACCTTTTTCATCTCTTAGTTTAGAAATTTGAGTTGATTCTGTCTTTCTTTTGGTTTGGTTAGCTAGTGGTTTATTTATTTATTTATTTATATTTATTTATTTATTTATTTATTTATTTATTTATTTATTTATGTTTTTTTGTGGAACTGGAGATTGAAGTCAGGGGCATTCTACCTCCGACCTATACCCCCAGCCCTATTTTTTTTAATTCTTTATTTTGAAACCGAGCCTCACTAAGTTGCAGAGTGCCTCACTAGGTAGCTGAGGCTGGCAGAGAACCCGGATCCTCTGGTCTCAGCCCCCAAATGTAGGGATTACAAGCCTGCACCACCACGCCCGGCTGCTAGTGGTTTATTTATCATGTTTATTTTTTCAAGGAACCAGCTTTTGGATTTGTTGATTTTTTAAAAATATTTTTTATTGTTGTTGTTGTTCTCTATTTCATTGATTTATGCTCTGATTTTAATGATTTCCTGTCTTCTACTGACTTTGGGATTAGGCTGTTTCTATTTTTCAAGGTTTTGAGGTGCGTCATTTGGTTATTTATTCAGTCACGTTCTGTTTTTCTTATGTGAGCAGCAATGCTATGAATTTTCCTCTTAATACTGCCTTCAGAATGTCCGAGAGAATTTGAATCATTTTCTCTATTTTTGTTTGTTTCTAGAAATTTCTTAGTTCTTCCCCTTATTTCTTCTATGACCAATTCCTTATTCAGCAGTGTGGTGTTCAGTCTTCATGTGTTTATGTGGTTTCTCTTGGTCCTCTTATAGTTGATTTTTTGTATCATTCCATTATGGTTTCAATAGATATAGGGGGTTTTATTACTTTTATATGTTAGTTGTTGCTTTGTGCCCAGGATATGGTCTATTTTGGAGAAGGTTCCATGAGCAGTTGAAAATGATGTGAATTCAGCTGTAGTTGGGTGGAATATTTTATATGTGTCTAGTAGGTCCATGTGTTTTGTGGTATGCTTTTTGTCTGATACATCTTTACTTACCTTTTGTTTAGATGAGCAGTCTAGTGGTGTGAGAGGATTGTTGAAGTCTCCCAATATTATCATATTGGGATCTATGTGAGATTTAATATCAAAAAGAGTTTTTTTTAATTTTTATTTATTTTTTATTTTTAAAAATTTTTAATTGTAGAAATTCGTGCATTGTAAGCATACAACTTTGTTAGGTACAAATTGTTAACGACATATTTGCACACGTTTCTCATTTGACCCCTTCCCAAATTCCTACCCCACTCCCTCGCCCTCCCTCCCTCTCAGGTTCGATTCAGTGAGTGACCTTGATAGAGCTGTGAAAGTACATCATGTGCCTTAGGGTGTCCCCCCTCCCCGTCCATCCCTCCCCTTGGATTAAATAAACTTCTTTGCTTATCGAGGGTCTCTGTTTTCACGTGGAGACCCTCTTATGCCTCATCTTCTCCCTAGCATCCGCATATTAGGGAGAACATATATTTTTTGCTCTTTGTGACTGGCTAATCTCTCTCAACATAATGTTTTCCAATTGCATCCATTTCCCTGCAAATAACATGATTTTGTTCTTCTTTTTTTTTTTAGCAGCTTTAACATTAAATTTATTTTTTTAATTATTTTTTTTATTTTTTAGCCTGGATTTTTATATATTTCTTGGGTACAACAGGGTTAATCACACATCTTTGTTGGGTACAAGCTAGTATAGGTAAAGACATCCATGCACACATTTCTCATTAACCCTTCCCCAATTCCCACCCCCTCCCTCCTTCTCCCTCCTTCTCAAGGTCAGTTTAGTGATTGACTTTGGTGTGATCTTGTAAGTACATCATGCTCATTAGGGTGTCCCCCCTCCCCCCATTACCTTCCATTAAATCAAATTCTTTGTTCACCAAAGAATTCTCCTTCATCTGGAGTCCATCTTATATCCCATTTTCTCCCTAGCTTCCACATATTAGGGAGAGCATTTGATTTTTAACTTTTTGTGACTGACTAATCTCACTTAACATAATGTTTTCCAGTTCCTTCCATTTCCTTGCAAATAACATGATTTTGTTCTTCTTTAAGGCTGAGTAAAATTCCATTGTGTACATATCCCATAGTTTTGTAATCCATTCATCTGTTGA
>PVLC010011558.1:0-46739 GCA_004027655.1 Graphiurus murinus
CTTGTTTAAGTGTGCTTATACCAACAGTAAGAAGGTACTGTGTCAGGCCTTGGTGCAAAGGGAACTATATGGCACATTTCAAACCATGCTGCATAGGGGCTACCACCTACACAGTGCTGCATAGGGCTGGGCCTGCTGAGAACCTAGAGGCCCCTATTTAAACCAGCTCACTATAGGGATATTCACACTTATAAAAATAATTAATGGTGGCAACGATCCTTATAATGGCACCTGATGCCCTGCTGCGAAGAAAGATAAACCAGCCTTCACCATAAAGTACTTACAAATTATTCTAAGCAAACATGTTAGCAGCTATTAAGAGTCCTAATCAGAGCTGTTAAACAAACAATTAAGAGATGTCATATAAAATAGACCCATTTAGGCATAGCAGCTACATGTCTGGGGTTTTAAAAGGAACCATTTACCTTTGAGATAGAGAAGAAGCCCTCAATGGAATGTAAAGGATATGCATCAACAAGGCAGCATGCTGAGCAATTCCATATTCTGAGATCAAATCCCAAGGACAGACCTCTGTTCCCAGTGGTCTGCTTGCATTCTGTGGTTTATTTTTAGTCATAGTACTATTTAATCAGAAAATTATTCATTTCTTTAAACACAACATCTTGTGATAAGCAGTGCTGTTTTTTAAAGGGCCATGACAATTTGCATCCAAACCAATAGTAAAAATTAAGAAGAAATTACTCATTTAGAAGGAATTTACTTTGCAGACAGTATTTTGGTTTAAAGTAAGATTCACCCAGCCAGTGCTTAACATTGCTATTCCAAGTGTGGTCCAGCAGCATCACCATTGTGTGGACACTTGTTGTCAGCAATGCAGGATCCCATTTCAGGATCCCAATGCATCCTACAGAATTAGAACCTGTATTAAAGTTTTTAAAGGAAATGTCAATGTGTGAAGTTCCTACTATGTTTCTTATCTTTTAATGTCTAACAACAAAATTAGTAGGTTTTATCTTGGCAAGAAGTAGAAATTAAATTACTTAGTGTGGGAAGGTACATACATAGCATGGCCTTTGCCATTTGATTAGGTATATTTGAATTGGTCCCTCCCAGCACTTGTGTCTCCTGGTCTCCTGTGTCTCCTGGTCTTCAGCACTGCCCACCATCCCAGCCAAGCTCAAATACTATCTTGAAGTCTGCCCTCCCTCTTCATGTTTTATGTCCTCAGTATAACTTCCAACTCAGAACACAAACACTGTAGGACAAAGAGCTTATAAGAGATAGCAAGGGGAGCCTTCTTAGTCTTGGGCCCAACTGTATTCTTCCACAGTTCTAAGATACCAAGTCTATATTTTGACTTTGCATCTCTTCACTGAGGCTACCATATACAAAGTATGCCTTGTTTATGGATTAAGAGAGTTAATAGCTTTTGTATCTTCTCACTAGAAAAATCAGGAATGACTCAGACTAAATTTTACAATTGAATCCTTGCAAAATATTTCTAGATTTCTTTTAGCAGCAGATTTTTACAATAGTTATGAACATCTCATAAAGTACATGACATAATGTGATTTCCAATTCTTAGTTCTTATGTTCATGTGGAGAACTATTTTAAGACTATGGTGAAAGCATACCCATGTGCATATACTATTAAAAAACAGGATATCAGAAGGAACAAAGAGGATTAAATACAGCAAAAGTGTCAGTTGACTTTTATAGCTTAAAAAAAATACCTGTGGAGGAAATTACGATGTTCTTTATAATTGTTCAGAAAAAATCCCATCAACTCTAAAAAAGTTATAACAGGCCTAATTAAGACTCAAATTATTCCTCTTGAGGAATAGATAATTTGGTCCTATTGGCAATTATAAGTGAATCTCTGGAGTATACATATGATGTCAAATTGGAGCAATATCTTTGGAAATCACCTAACAGTGCTTATCTAAATCTACATTTTCCAGGCCCTCACTCAAATTCAAACCACAGTCACAAAATCTCAAGAATATTTTTATTTGAAAGATCCCATTGTCTCTGTTTCATCTTCCTTAACTTAGAATTTTATTTATTTTTATTTTTTGATACATGATAACTCCGATTCAAAAATCTCTCATTAATCATCCTTCACTCAGCATACATTTGTTGAGGGCAGAATAAATGACAAACCCTGTGCTCATCCCTAGCGATAAAAAACGACCAACATAAATATGTTCCTCCCTCTGTGAGCTTCAGTTGAATTTGGAAGTGAGTTGTCAACCATGTAACTGTTCAGTAATTATAAGTCAAAGATGTCTGAGTAAAGAATAACTAACCCATTTTGGTATCCCAGAGGTTTCCCTGAAGAAGCGATGTTTACCATGAGAGACTGAGCGATGGATGACAGCCAGCCATGTACAGGCTTGAAAGCCCTTCCAGGCAGTGAGAAAATCTTGTAAAAATCCAGGGATGCAATGAAAGAATGTGGCAAATTCAAGGAAAGATGTGGGTTGTGGGGATGGAAGAACTCAAGCCTCGGTCCATGCAGCATAACTCAGAGGAGGGAAAATGGGAGAGGTAAAATGTCTTTCTTAGGTTGTGCTAAATTTGACTCATGGAAAACTCAACCTATTTGATCTAGTTTTCAACAGCTGTACTGAGGTATAGTGGACATACAATAAACTGTACATATAATGCATGTTGAACTGTGTATACACCTGTAAAACCATTACCACATCAAGTTAATGAAAACATTTGTCATCTCTGGAAGTTCCCCTGTGTCCCTTGACAGTCCCTCCCTCCCCATTGCCCCCAACCCCAGGCAGCTATTGATTTGTCATGCCCAGGAAAGTGTCTGGTACATAAAATAAATTTTTGCTGCATGTGTGAAAAATGTATCTGTGTATCTGTTTGGAGAATTAGCTCTTGGTTTAATGTTGGGTTGGTGGTTCCATCTTTTCTAGGTCTGCAGTGCTATCCAGAATCAGGATTTCACTGTGATAGAAGACTACTGCACTGGCCTCAAAGCCCTGCTGTACCTAAAGAGCATTGAAGAGCTACAAGACTGGGATGGGCAGAGTCCAGCCACTGTGAGTCACCAGAAAGGGAAACCAGTCCCACGGATTGCTGAACTCAAGGGAAAGGTATGTGCCCACCTCTCCAGGGTTATCCTTGAGAACTCGGATTCACTGTGTGTCTATTTCAGGTCTTGTTTGCCCTCCCATTTCTCACTAACAGAGGAAATGTAGTGCCTGTTGGATGTAATTTCTGCAGTAGAATCATTCTGAAGCAGGCTTGATTACAGCTATATGATGGCTCTGCAAGTTACCTTTTTATAAAGCCAATATAACACAAGGTCATATAAAAGGAAAAGATTGAAGTTTGTAGTGTAAAATGCCTCCAAATTCCTGCTTACCGTGGTGATGACTGGCATTCTTTCTAGTGGGAGACTGGAGAATTCTTTATTCTTTAACAAGCTCTGGAAATTATAATGTTACCTTTCTATTTTCAAGACAATCAAATCACTAGAGTCTTGAATAATATGATGAAGTTTTTAAAATTAAAATCTAATCAGTATCTTTTGTAACTGCTTCTGCTGTGTGGTTAAACCTGGGCTCAAAAGGTTATATCCCAACTTTCTCACTAACTGCTATTTTCTGAGAAATATATACTACATTTACATTTTGTATAATACAGTGATTTTAGCAGCTCTTTTCTAAAACAACATTCAGCATTTTACCTTTGTATTTTTTTGTATTATTCTAAATAGACAACCATTGTCAGAAGACATTTCTTGAGTCTTAAACAAGGGGAGGAAAAAATTATGATTCTTAGTCTTTTCAGCTTGTCACTACATCAATAATTAACTTTAAAAAAAGAGAGGCAGTATAAAAAGATTCTTTAAGGAAGCATTTAATAATTCAAATGAATCATAACTAGAAACAGGTCACATGAAAAAGAATGAAAAACAAACCCCTGGGTGCACTGGCTTGGGTGACTGAATGAGGGACCCAGCAAAAATAAGAAAAGCATCTCATAACTGGTTAGTTTAGTGGGAAATATCACTGTCCCTCTTATAACAGATAGCCAAAAACAGAGCCTTCTTAAAGAAGAGTATGTATGATTGTAGGCAGAATAATGAAAAAGAAGGGAAGGAAAGAAAGAAGACCTTATAATGTGAGTTTCGGGGAAAATATCATGATAAATGTCTCCATGAGTGACAATCAAACAGAAAGGCTGTGACATTAATATTTATAATATTATAATTAGCAAGACAGTGCCTAAGCAGCACTGTTAGTATAAATAATCATATTATCATAAACTGAGTCTGCAGTATTCTGAGAGTGAGTGTTGTTGCCTTTTTCAATGACTAGCATATCCTACGGTTGTTTCTAACTAAAAAAAAATTAACAAATGACATTATAATTCAATGTAAATATCTCAAGGAAATTGTTTCTGCCATGCTAGTTTTTGACCATTTATAAAATCATTGTCTCAAATTTGAGAGGTTGCCATATGAACTGCATTAAACTCTAACATTTTGTCTTTAAAGGACTCTTAACACTCATTTCAAAACTTACATATTCAAATAAAAGAAGAATAATGATGAGGGTACTCATAAATGGAAACTGATTTTCTAATAGTTTGAATCTAGGTTCATACTTTATTTGATAAGCCCAGCCTTCTTCAAAATTGTAAGTATAATTTTCAGCATTATCAATTGTTTAAAAAATTAGATTTTTACCTATGTGATTATGATAGTGATTTACTTCTCAACACTGAGTTGAGGAACAAGCAGATGGTCTGGTAATAGATTTGTGCTCCTGGATTCTCTAGTGCATGCTGACATGAGTAAGACAATAGGTGACTATCCCCTGTAGGTTAATACTTTTAGCAGTGAGCCAAAGTGCTGTATCTAGAATACAAGTGGCTTCCAAATTGTTCATTTTTAGTATTACTGATTGTGTGTGTGTGTGTGTGTGTGTGTGTATGCATGAGCACACAGTCTTCAAAGAAAACTTATATTATGCTCTCATTAGCTAAAGAAGAATCTGCCTCTGTTCCTACATGCTAGTGTTTCCATGCTATAATGAGATTGAGAAAAGATGTAGACACTTTTTAGAAAGGCCCACTAGAAGTGGCTTGCTTCATTGGACAGGAAGCATCTATTTGGAGAGTGCAATTATTCCTCTAAATAATCATCTATACACAGGTCAGTCTAGAATAAATTCGAGTAGGTATTTAAAGGAAACCAATTACAATGCAGTGTTTGTAATGGAGAGAAAATATGCTTTTGACAATGCAAAGAAGAAGTTGTGCAAATTAGTCTTGGTATCTTTCAAGTGATCAGTATATTTAAGATCATCCACTTCTGCTCACCTCAATTATTTTCTGATTAAACTCCCCAAGCAATGTTTCTTCAGGTGGCCTTTGAAGGGCAAGAAGTTAGGTGTTTATAATCTCATGGTGCAAGTTGTTTAAAGTGGTGCCTACAAAAGGAGAGCAGAGCCTGGCGTGGTGGCGCATGCTTGTAATACCAGTACACCAGTACTTGGGAGGCTGAGACTGGAGGATCCGGGTTCGTGGTCAGCCTCAGCTACTTAATGAGGCCCTATGCAGCTTAGTGAGACCTTGTTTCAAAATAAAAGATAAAAAATAGGACTGGGGGTGTATCTTGGAGGTAGAATGCCCCTGGATTCAATCTTCAGTATCGCAAACAAAACAAAACAAAAAAAGGTTGTGAGAAATGTAGATAGATTCTCAGGTCCCACTCATTCATCCTGACCTGGTGAGTTGAGGTGCACCCGGGAATCTGCACTGTCATGTCATGAATCCAATGGAGGGATGCAAGGATTTGCATTGCCAAAAGGAATGGAAAAGGGAAGACAGTTAAAAAAAATTCAGAGATTACAAAGTTAGCAATGAGCAGGACAGAAGATTCTCTTGATAGAGAAAGTTAGGACTGAATAATTTTGAGCAGAAAGAGAAATTAAATAGAAAGAGAAGCAAGAGAGGAAATCTAGAAATTTAACATTGGTTTCTGAATGGCCAGAGATGAGAGAGACCCAATGAAGAACCTATATATAGCACATGTTCCTAGCAGAGTTGACTGAGACTGCTGGGTTTATATGATGCTTCGTTACTTAATAAATAGGCAACATGGGCACCTTACTTATGCTCTCTAAATCTGTTTCTACAGTTTTAAAATACAGATAATCCCAGTACTGTGCAATGATCCCTAACAATTCTGAACCCCAAAAATGGTGAAATCAAATGTTTTTGCATAATTCATTTGGCAGAAAATTTTCTTAGAAAACATTGAAATGTTTGCTGCAGAGACTATGTTTGAGTCCAGGTCGCTTTTCAACACTTTGTTGGAGCTAGAGGTGGAAGTGTTTGGCAAAATGGGAAGCATTTTACTTTTTGAAGATAAAAAAAAAATCTGAAATAATACATGTAGCTCCAGGAATTTTAAATAAGGCTTTGTACAATGTACTTAAATGGAAATATAGTTGCAAATATACCTTTATCCAGAAATTCTTTATTAAGAGTTCAAGGCAAAGTATACATTTTAGTGGTAGAAAATAAATTATTGCTATTGGTCATTTTTACATGTGGAGAAATTCTCAAGCATTGCCTTCTCTTCAAGTCATATCCTGACTTCTATGCCAGAATTATTTTCTTCTTCTTTTTCTGAAACTGTTGTAAACAGGTATCATACAACAACTGAATCTATACATGACCATGACCGTTTTCTCTGCTAGATGCTAAGTCACTTGTCTTACCCATCTTTGTACCCCAGTAAGGGCTTAATAAACATTGGTTGAATAAGTGAATAAGCGAATAAATGAATAAATGTTATAAGAAAACAGTTCAGTGGTAGCATTTAGAATTAGTAGTTCCTTGACTTATCAAGCTATTCATTTTTCTATTACACCTGAAATGAAAAGAATATAAAAAGAAATAAGTTTTGAACATAAAGTTTCATTTTGTTTATGATTCTAGTTTAGTAAAGTGAGAGGGGAAGAAGCCAGCATAGAAAGAATGACATGGACCAATGAGCAATCTCCTGCTCTCTTAGTTTAGCAACATGTGCCTAGACTATGAGCACCCTGTAGGTCCAGATAACACTTTGTGCCAGTGCTGAGCAGAATGTCTACAATGTAGGAGCAAAAACATGGTAGCTGAATTGCCGAATGAGTATGATGATCAATCACTAATTTATTTTACCAATAAAGTGCACTTCCTTTGTGAAGCCATCTATGACTGTCTTCCTGTCTCTCTAGGAAAAGCGGATCCCTTCTCTGTTCTCCCATAGCCCTTTGTTCACATAAGCGATATTGCTAGTGTTTTATTATCTCCTACCTATTTGTCTACTCGTCCACTGCTACAGCTCATTATGAGCATTTTGAGACCAGAGATTATGTCTTATTTGTACTTCAGTTTTAAGCAGCTAGCATAATGCTGCATGTTTATAGTATTAAATTGCAAACTGTCTGTAGCATTCTTATTTAGGAGGATTAAAAAAAAAAGAAAGTCAATTCATATTAAAATTCCAGCTAAGCTCTTTCAGAAACAGCAATCATTTTAGAAGAAAACAGTAAATGTGCCAAATTACTTTCAGTAAGTATTAAAACACGATGAAATATATATCAGTGATATTAATAAGCAAACATAATCTGTACTCATTAAAAAACTTTCATTAGGTTAAAATAAGAAATGCTTTCATGGAACTTGTATAGGAACAGTGAAAATAAGGCTTTGTTTTGATGGTAAAAACCAAAATTGTATACATATGACAAGATGCATAATTATTGGTTATTTTACTTTATTTTTTTATTTTTTGTGGTACTGGGAATTGAACCTAGGGACATTCTACCTCCAAGCTCCACCCCAGCCCTATTTTTTATTCTTTATTTTTGAAAAGTTTCAGAGGGCTTCACTAAGTAGCTGAGGCTGGCCGTGAACCTGGATCCGCTTGTCTCAGCCTCCCAAGTACTGACTGAGATTACAAGCGTGCGCCACCACACCCGGAGAGTTCTTGGTTATTGTAAAGCCCAACATGACACAATGTTGTAAAACTGTGATTGTGGGAATTGTATATGTTGATGTCTAACCAGCAATTTATTTACTTCTTCGAATTTTCCAGTGTGAAGAACAAAGTGTCAGAAAAGAGTACACAAAGTCAACAGCATGGCCATTACAAAAGGCCCAATAATAGAAGTTTCATAAGAAGACAGTAGTGTCTCCTATTTACATCTTTAAAGTTGCATGTCATCAGGAGAGAGGATGTATTTCAGTGGTAGAGCACCTGTCTAGGATATAGTAGTTTCTAGTTTCTGCGTTGCAAACAAACAAACAGACAAACAAAAAATGCTTGTGTTATCTATACTATTTTTTCCAAATTAAAGGTATAATTTTTATAGAGAAGAAATACATAGGGTTTTTTTAATGAACAATTTAATGAGTTTTGATAAATGCATATACCATGAAATCCTTGGATCTATCAAGATATAAAGCATTGCCAACACCTCAGGAGAGTCCTTGTGTGCCTTCCCAGTGATCATCTGTCCCCTACCACCATGAGAAACAAGAGCGATTCCTCATTCATGTTCTTTAACATTACTTAAATAGTAGTCCACAGAATCTAGGAGTTTTGTGGTGACAACTTGTGTTTGGCACAGTCAATATTTCAGAGATGTATTCACATAGTTGTGCATCTTATTTCTTTTTATTAGTAAGTAATATGCTATTCTCTAAATGCACTACAATTTGTTTATTTATTCAAGATAACAAGTGGATTGTTTTTGCTATTTTGGTATTATAAAATATATTTTTTATAAGCATTCTTACATAACCCTTTTTGTGAATAAATATTTCCACTTCTCTTGGGTAATACCTGGGAGTACAATTGCTCTGTCATAAAGCAGATATGTAAGTTTTACAAGAAACTTCCCAACAGATTTACAAAATGGTTACACCATTTTATATTTCTACCAAGTATGAGTAGATATTTAATTCCTCTATATTCAAGCAACATTTGATAATCTATGTCTTTAAATTTTAGCCATTCTTGTACATGTGTATGGGCACCTCATTGAGATTTTAATTTTCATCTCCCTAATTATTAATGAGGTTAAACATTTCATGTCCTCATTGATCATCCCTATATCTTCATTATATAATACAATATCTGTTCAAATATTTGTCTATTTTTAATTGTATTTAATGGAATTTTAGAAGTGATTAATACATTTTGGGTTTAAATCCTTGGATCTGAAAAAGCATCTGACAAAATCCAACCTCCGTTTTTATGATTTGGATATGGTATATCCCCCAGAAAAGCTCATACGTTGGCAATGTGAAGTGTCCAGAGGTAAAATTATTGAATAGCGAGGGCTCTAGCCTCGTCAGTGAGTTAATTCATTAATCAATTAATATTAATTAATATTTTCAATCAACTTACTGGGTGGTAACTGTAAGCCACCCCCCAGGTGACTGGGGGTGCAGCCTTACCATTTCTGACTGCTTAGAGAAGCATTTCTTTGCAGCGTCGCCATGATGTTTCTGCCTTAGAATCAGCAGACCATGGACTGAACCTCTGAAACCATAAGCCAAATAAACCTTTCCTCTTCTCAGTTGGTCTTTTCAGGTATTTTAGTCACAACAACAAAAAGCTGACTAATGCTTCTAAGCAACCCATTAATAGGAGAAAACTTCCTCAATCTGATGAATGGTATCTACAAAAAAATTATAGTTAGTATCATTCTTAAGGTTGAAACAATAAATTATTTTCTCTTTAAATCAAGAACTGGGTGAGAATTTCCACTGTATTTACTTCTTCTTAATATTGTTATGGAGGTATTAACCAATAACAATAAGGTCTTAAAAAGAAATAATTGATATCTAGATGTGAAAGGAAGACCATAAACTGTCTTTATTGCTGATGATAAGATTGTATACATAGAAAATCCTAAAGAACTCATAAATGCACAATTAAAATTATAAGTGAACTTGACAAAGTTTTATGATACAAAAACAATAAGTGTCAATTAAATTTCTGTATGAACAATTTGAACAATAAGCAGTGGGAATTGAATTCTAAAATACCACTTAACAAGAGCAACTAAAAACTATAAAATACTTTTGAACAACATATGTATACTGAAAACTATGAAGGATTGATGAGAAAAATTAAAAAATACTTAAATCACTGGTGAGATGTGTTAAAATGTCAGTTCTTTCCAAATTGATCTGTATATACATCCATCATGATCCCAATCAAAATCCCAACATGCATGTTTACAGAAGTTGACAAGCTTATTTTAAAATTTACATTTGACTTCAGGGAGCTAGACTATATATTCTTGGAAAATATTCTTGAAATAGAAAAACAAAGAAGATCTGTACTATATTTCTTGAAAACATTCTAAAAATTTACGGTAATCAAGCAAATGTGTTTTGGTATCAGAATAGACAAATAGATCAATGGAACAGATAGAAGGTCCAGAAATAGACCTACACATATACACTCAATTGATTTTGACAAGGGTGCAAAAGCAATCCAATGGAGAAAGGAAAGTACTTTCAACAAACAGTAATGTTACTGGAATTAATGCAAACTCATATTTCTAAATATGAACCTCATACATACCTCACATAGGACATTGAAATTTAAACACACACACACGTGTGTGTGTGATGTGTGTAATACTTGATTTTTAGAGCAAATTTAGCTTCACACCAAAATATAGTGCAAGGAATATACCCTGTGCCTCTAGACTATGAATTTTTAAAAGAAAAACATAAGTAAATATCTTCATGACCTAGGGGCAAGGAAAGATTTATTAGAATGAAGAACCATACCAGAAAAAAAAATTGATAAATTATGCTTCATCACAGTTAACTTCTGCTCATCAAAAAACAGTTAAGGAAATAAAAACTCAAGTCACAGAATGGGAAAAAATAACCATAACACTTGGATCTCACAAAGAACTTATGATCATAATACATGTATATGATACATTAAAATATAGATTGGGATAATTTGAAAGAATCTAATATTAAAACTAGCACTATATGTAGATGCTTAGAGTGAAAAAATCTATGATGGGTAACCTATTACTAGGCTCCTGCAGCTCATTGCCATCTACAATAACTTTTTTTTCCTTTTCATGCCATTTTCAGAGCTCATCCAGTAAAATGGAGAAGGGTGGGAGGCAAGCGCTATTTTCCCTCAAATTCACTTTCTGGCCTTGCAGTCCTTGTCCAGCTATCTTCTCCCAGCACAGCTTCATCCCTGCAGTTAGTCTTCTTGGGACTGAGAGATGGTTGCATTATAGTGTTAGAAAAGTTCCAGATGGCATTTATATTTTTATCCAATATTTGGGTAATGACTAAAATAGAAAACATTATTGAGGTTGCTTTCTATGACTGTAACCAGATTACATGAGGCTAAAATTTTTGTTTTGTTTTAGTTTGTATCCTATGACATGCAAAAAACAACAAAACAAACAAACAACAACAAAAAAAAACACCAGTCCCTGAAAATCCAATTTTCCAAAATTACCAGATCAGAGTGTCCTACATAGATTTTAGTCAGATTTAATTGACATCTCTACACATCAACAGATGGCTTGAGTAATATATTAGGTAGAATGCTGGAATATCAAGTGTTATGTAAGTATAGGATAGACACCTGTTTTATATGTGGTGACTATACCTGCTTAACAGCAAAAAAAAAAAAAGAATATGATTTAATACACCTTTTGTAGCTTTGAGCTTTTGATTATCTTATCAGTTGTAATAATCCTATAAAGAAAAAGATAATTTGATGGAGTGAAAAGGGCACTACAGCAGAGAGAACATTTAGATTCCAACAGTCAATTCTGGTTTCAAATCTAGTCATAGTGTCTTTCTACTAGGTGCATAGAGCAGCAACATTAAAACCATAATCCTCCATTTCCATAAAGATACATCTCCATTGAGATGGTGAGACTATTTCACAGATATTTTATGAAGATCATCTCCATAAAGTGTATAGCACAAAGTAGGCAAACAATATGTGATAGTTATAGTGATTTTTAACATGGAGAGTGATAGATAACTTTGGGATGATATTGGATATGTGATGTAGCCTTATCCAGAATATATGGATCATATTTGGATAAATGGAAACATTTGCATAATACTTTAGTAATTGATTTCTTCTGTCTTTTGTGTAGAATTTCCAGATGATACATATCATTTTTATAAGTTTTCTTAACCTACTGTTATAACATGATCTTACTAGTTTAGTTTTGTTTAATCTGGCCAAAAGCTAGCATCTTTTCATTTGAAGCACACCCTCTCACAAAAACCTTCAAATAATTAAAAAACACTCATATTCCAGGTAAAACAGAAATAGTTAATTTTCAATTTGGGCAATAAACATCATGAGTGGTCTGTCATTGTTCTTAAAATAGTCAAAAGGAAAGGGCCGAATGCTGTTGTCAAGTCAGAAGTACTAATACCCGAATCCAACATGAACCAGAGAGGAGGTGCTAATAGGAGTCCTTCATGTTATGGGAAGAGGTAGCCTTGCATTGCATATAACCAGAATAGTTTGTAAGTCCTCTAAGCCTTCCCAGCTTGGTTCCTCCCACCCCAGGGATCAATTGGTTCATTTCACAGGGCAACTCTAATCAGTCGGTAGTGCCTGCCAGGAGCCCTGTGTTGAGGATGCTTGTGATGCAGAGCCAAGCCCAGCAGAAGTGTGTGATCAACTGTCAGTGCCTGTGTGGGCAGAGACATAGGATGAGATGTTTCAGAACATGGGTTTCCACTCCAGGGTCTGAGCATGGACAATGACAGGCCAGATCTAGGAATGTGGGCAGCAATGTGGCTTTGGATTTGCTATCACTAAAGCTGCCTTCTTGTGGTCCACCACTGCATGCTTGAAATAATATACAGCTTAACGATATCTTCAATGTGTTACCATTTTCCCATCCATTTCTTTCCTTAATCCAACACACAAGAAAATGATTAAACATTTCTCCTTACCACGTAAAATTGATATCTAATTACCAAGCACGCATGTAATTATTTCCTTTGTCACATTCATGAAAATAAGTGGTTAAGTGTAATTCCTCATACTTCATCAAATATAACTACTTTAATCAGAATGCACCTTATTAATATTAATTATATACTTAGAACTTGGGTAAAAGTGCTTTTAATCTTCAACACAACTTACCCACATTAATTTTGGTGTTACTTTTAAACCTTGAAGAAAATAGAATTTTCTGTATTCTGGGTAGAGGTTGAGAGTTTTAAAATGTACAATTACTATAAGCATGCAAATTAAAATTTAGATTCAAAGTCTAACCTTGAACTGTGAACGGTGGACACTCACAGAAAATCAATTGACTTCATCCCAGATTGTTATTTTTATGAAGTAAAGCAAAATCTCTCTTGGTAATCCTGACCTATGTCACAGAGACTCTTCCTAAGAAAAACATGAATTTTTATAACTCCAGTTAAGCCCCTCTGCCCACTTGAATAAAGGGAATACTAGATTAATGATATAATTTTCTGGTAATTTTAGAAGTCAGAAGAGTCATTTTCATAATGTAAAAAATTCAACAGAAACTTAAATTATATCAAGCTTTATGTCAGTGTGTCTTAGTCTAAGATTTGAAAACAAAATTAAATGTTTGCTCTTTACAATAAATAAAAAAAAAAAAATGCATGCCTGTACTCCCTGTACTTGGTACTTGGGAAGCTGAGAAGGAAGGATTGTAGATTTGATGCCAGCCTCAGCAACTTAGTGAGACCCTGCTTCAAAATTTGACAATATGTACATATGTGAAATTATCAAAGCCAATCTCACTATCATGTACTGTATGAGGAAGGGAAAGGAGTGGGGAGGGAGCTGGAAGGAGGCTCACCAAATGCTGTGTGCACGGATGTCACTATCACCCTGAACTACATTATTATACTACAATGCACTAATAAATGTATATTAAGATTTTGTAATTAATTTTTAAAGGGCTGGCAGTGCAGCTTGGAGGTAGAATGCCTCTGGGTTAAATTCCTAGTCAGTACTAAAAAAGTTGACATAGGTATTTAATTTACAAAAACCAATACAATCAAACAAAAGAAACCATAATTATTTTTAGGTTCAAGATTATAGGAATCATAACTGTTGTCAAACAGCTTTATCAAAACCCTGAAATCTTAGGAAGAATAGGCCAGGATACCTTCAATGCCACTGAATAATTGGCAATCTCACCTTTGAGGAGATAAGTTTGCATATTCAGATGAAATATGTATCCCCTGCCTCTCCTTAGAAACCTGGCTACTCTGTTTGGTTACCCATGTTGATTAGTTAATCACCTAATTCCAAAACACACTCTATTTTATGCTGTATACTCTTATCAATCTTATTAACATCTCAAATCCATACTCTATCATAGTTCTGTGCTTCCTAGCCACAGCAACCTTCTGGAAACGTGTGTGAGACGTGTCTACAGTCTGCACAGGGGGTGCAACTGGGGCTGCACAAAAAGCCCTTTGATTTGCAGCTGCAGGCACTGCATGTGAAGTTACCTCCTAGACTGATAGTGCCCTCAAGCCTCCCCTCCCAGCCCCTTATGCCTTTCTGGCCACTCTGCTGTGGACTGTTTCCAGCAAGCAAAGACCATGCCTTTTGAAGATTTTCTGCTGTACTTCTTTAAAGCACTCTACTTATCTCCCCTGCTTATCAGTTTCATTCATTTTATCTCAGACCATAAAACCTTTCCTAGGCCCTCTGCTGGCAGTTATTCTCTTCCTATGGCCAGTCCAACTGAGAATAGAATGTCACTCATCCTTTCAGGCCATCACGCTGAGCATCTTTCAGGCATTAGATGTCACCACACCTTTCTTTCCTTCTAATGTAGGTCCCAAGTGAAACCAATAAAAATAAACAAATGCCATTTGTTATAAACCAGTCTTCCTAGGAAAATAAAATTATTCCAATACTACTGCATGCAATCTTCCCTGAGATACAGAATAAGCCTGCAATGCTATCTGACTGTGTTCATGCCTTTGGAGTTTGTGGTCAACATTGCCAGTGTTCACCAATATTTCCTATGTTTTGCAAGAGAAGTTGGTCTCTGATAGTCCATATGATTAAATGACTTGCTTAAGTCAATGAAACATGAGCAAAGGATGATGTGTGACTCTTTTGGCAGAAGTATTTAAGCACACATTTCTCTAAACTTTCCTCTGACATGAAGGACACTGAAGTCTCACATTGAGAGGGTGGCAACATAAAACAAGTGACCGAGGTTCTTGGGACATCACATGCAGTACAGCCAGAGTCACAACAGGCTTTATGTGAGATAGAATGGCTCATATTAAGCCACTGAGATTTCAGGGTCTATTATTAACATAGTACAACCCAACTCAGGAAGATGAGCATAGAATCTTATTAATTTATTTATAGCTGTTGCCACAGGAGTTGATAGCTTTCTAGCCCTCTGAAAAATAGTAAAATGGAAGTACTTATCTTTTGTTCTTTCTTCCCTTTCTATGCTTTTTGTACCTACTGACAGCTAGTGCCATGATGCAATTTCCAATTAGATATATCTTGCCACCTGTGATCTGACCTCTTGGCAAAGTGCTCAAAGCTACCAGATAGCCTTTATATGCCACACAGATAAAATATGTATTTCACCAATGTGCCTGTGCTATATTGCAATCTCACTATATGTTGAAATCCTGTATTCTAAAGGACTCTATTAGGAAGTGGGGCCTGCAGGAGGCAATTGGTCATAAGGGATTAGTGTCCTAAGGAAAGGGACCCCAGGGATGTCCCAGGCCCCTTATACTATTTGAAAACACAATGAGAAGGTACTGTCTTTGTGGAAGCAAGCCCTCACCAAATATCAAATCTGCTGGCACATTGATCTTGAACTTCCCAGCCTACAGAATGGTAGAAAGAAATGTTTGTTGTTTGCAGTATTTTGTTTCAGCAGCCAGAACAGACTAACACAGGCTGGTGTGAAATAAGTTATTAGAAGAATAGATCAACTTGGGAAATAGGGCAGAGTGTATCTTTTATGCATATGGTTTCTTTCTTATTAGCAGTAAGCCTTGGCAACTCACATCCTTTCTCTTTCCCTCTATTTCCTGATTCAAAAACTAGGTGTAATAATATATTTCTCATGGGATTGTGGAGAGAAATAAAGAGGGACTGAATTTCCCCATCCTGTCATAGCCCAGTTTCTAGTAAATGTCTCCTCTAACTACTATTCCTTACTTGCTTTTCTATCTGCAACCAATCAAAATTAGATTTACAGCCACCTCCACTCTCAAAATTACTAAAACTGCTCTTGCTAAAGTTATCGATTTTTTAGCAATCACAAAATCCCATTGACACTTCCTAGTCTTTATTTTACTACATCTATTTTGTATATAACAATTGACTACCCCTACATACACAAAATTTCTTATTAGCACCTAGTATGGGCCAGGCATTATTAATATTAGTATAATATAACCATGCCCTTGAAAGGATCATAGATAAGTGTGGAAATTAGGCAAATGTTATGGTTTGGATTTAGAATGTCCCCTTAGACCTCATGGAGACAAGTCAGCCATGTTGGAAGCAAGGCTTGGATGCTGAGGAGAGGCCCTTGGGAGTATGGCTTGGGGCTTATATATGATTCCTCTTCTCTTTACTCTCTCTTTTGCTTTATGATGTGAGTACAGAGTACTTGTGTCTTCTCTCTCTCTCTCTCTCTCTCTCTCTCTCTCTCTCTCTCTCTCTCTCTCTCTCTTTCTCTCTGTCTCTCTCTTTCCTCCCTACCCCATGCCATCAGCTCTTCAGACTTCACATGGCCTAATATGGACTGAAACCCTGAAATCTCTAGAACTATAAGCAAATAAATCTTCTTCCTTTCAGTTGTGTATTCAAAAGAGCAAATAAAGAGCTCTTTATAATATATTGTGATTTTTGCTATAAAACAGAGATATGCACCTGGTAGCAGGAGTGAAGAGGAGTTTGAGAACCTTTTCCAGAATAATCTGAAACAAAGACTAGAAGGAATGGGAAAAATACCCTAGGCTAAGGCAGAAAGCATAGTAAAGGTCTGGAGATAAACATAACTTGTATGTGTGAAGAGAAACTTCTTCTTAAAGTTAATCTTTTAGGGTACCCCAACCACACCACCACCAGCATCACTACCACACTTTTTTTGTTTGTACCATAAATACTTGTATCCACTATCCTGTCCATGGCTCTCACATAACTGTAAGTGTGCGTCTGACCCTGAAGTCAGTTTTACTCTTCTTGTTGTTATCTTCCCAATCTGAGCTTTCATCAAAGACCTCCCTCTGGACCCTACACACCCATCTATTCAGATTTCTGTTGGACTCTGCCACCCAGTAGCCCAGTTCAGTGCTCTTTCTGCATCCTAGGAATAAAACAACAGTAGTGATTATCCCTGACAATTATATAAGCACTTTATAATTTACAAGGCACTTTGGCATACATTATCTCACCAGCTGCTTCCTTAATGTAATAGCAGCAGTGGGCAAAAAACCGTGTCACTGCCGACAGCTCTTTTCTGACCTTGGTCTCTCAGCCCCACCTACTGAAAACAGGAGAGCAGCTGGATGAGAGCTGATTAGAGGCTGGAAGTTGACCTTGTGTGGGGACCAGGAGAGTGTGACAGCAGCAGTTGCCACCTCCACCTTCTCCATCTCTGTGGGGGCAGGAGAGCAGGCCAGAGGTTTCCCAGCAGAACGTGGGAGGCTGCAGGGAGTGGGAGGCTTCTCATGGTCTGCTTAAGCATGGGCTACGGGTGGCAGGCACCCGCCGGTGGGAGGTTAGAGCACTGATCCACGCTCCCCCACGTCTCTGATTTCTCATTTCTTCCATGCATTAACCATCATTTTGAAAGTTTCAGTGGGTTAATTAAATTCTTCTAGTGTTGATGCTAAGAAAGCTGAAACATTTTCAACTGAGATTGACACTACTCAAGACATAGGTTCCGCGGATGTTTGTTCAGTAACACTCCAATATGTCACAGGATTGCCGAGAGAACATCTGAGAGCTATAATGAGCTAAAAGTCAAGTACAGGGGAAAATGTGTTCCAGACTGCTGCAGATGTTCTCAAATCAAATCATATTCCTGTGAAATGCCATATAGAATATTCAGCTGTTGAAAGATGAAACATGAAAGGACAGTTCAATTGATTTGCTCTGTGTCTAAATTTTTTTATTTAGCTGAAATTATATGGAATGGGGTTTTTTTTATACTGATGAATCAATTAATAGGAGATGCATTTGAGTCTACTGAACTATGAGGATGACTTTCCTGGGCCAAGACGAATACACTAACTGATTTAGGTAGGAGCAAATGCCTAGAGAGGTCATAGTTGAATTAGGGAAATGAGGTAAGGCTAGAGGAGAAATATTCTATAGGCCACGCCCTTGCCTTTATTCTTTCTTTATCCCATTGGCACCAGAATGGAGCAGGTTTCTGTAGAAGTAATTCACTAAGATTCTGAATAATCTGCCTGTGATATTACATTGATGGGGATATGTTCTACCCCTTCTAGGAAATGCAAAAGGACACTTTGCAGAAGGAGGTCAAGGAAATGTTTTGGTAGCTGCATCTTTTGCATTGTCCATTTCTATTCTATCACATGGATGCCCTTGTGCACCACTGTTGTCCTTCATATAGGAATCTTAAATAAAGGGTAGCGATAGATAAAAACTTACAACTTGAGTAAGGACGGAAAAAAAGAAAACTGCTTAGACGAGATGATAAAGTATGGCAGAAGACTATAGTGAGATGCTACTGCACCCTTACTAGAAAGGAAAAAATAAAAAATAAAAAGATGGACATCAAATTCTAGCAAGGATGTGGAGCAACTACAAATCTCATACTTTGCTAAAGTACATATAAAATGGTACAACTACTTTGAAAAACTCTTCATCAATTTTTTATAAGATTCACCACTTCTCCTTCCAGGTATTTATTCAAGAGAAATAAAAACACACATAAAGTTTAAGAGACATGAATCTGAAAAACACCTTGAGGAAGAAGTCAGACACAAAAGAAAACTCAAATAATCTTATTGAATGTAGATTTTAGGAACAGAAGAAATAAATTTACATTATTAGAAATCAGTGGTAGTAAATAGAGATTGACCAGAAGGAAGCACAACTCCTCTAACTCTGTGCGCACAATCTGTGCCTTTTACTGTGTGTATATTACATAGATACATTAAGTTAGTTTGGGGATTTTTTTTGTTTTTGTTTTTGTTTTTTAAAGAAAAGCAGACAACTTACTTTGAAAGAAACCAGAGGGTAATCATTTGGTAATACTTGCAGAGACAAAATAAGACACATCATCTAAAAAATGACATTTTTTTATGTCCGAATTACTTTTAATCAGGTCACCTTTGGGAACTAAAAACCTTATGAAGTTAACCACTGGAAAAGAATAACTGGTACCCTAGATAAAAATCTTGGCTGGAAATCAGCTTAAAGGAAATGGATGGCTGGGGGCATAAACAAATGTATTTCCCTCTGCCAGCTTGCCAGCAGCTGGGTGTGGGATTGGAATGCTTTAGACCTTTCACATCAGGAGGCTGACTGGACCTTAGAAATCTAGACAGGACACATCTGGCTCCTGGAGAAGCAGTATAGGCAGTGGATGTGCCATCATGATTCAAATAAGAAGCTGCTTAGTCAAGATAGAAAATTTGATTAGGTCCTTTGGTAGGCCTTGAACTTGCTTTGCTTTGTAGGATCAGCCAGTGCCTGCAGCCTCTGTTAACAAAAGCTGGCCTTGCCTGAGGCCAAAACTTCCAGAACAGAACCTTAAATTGATTGCTGATGTAGAGTGTTACATGCAGGGCTGAGCTCCTTTGCCCTTCTGTCCAACTCACCTTTACATAAACAAACCCAGTGGGAAATTTGTCTGGAAATTTTACACCAAATCCATTTCTAATTCATTAACGTATGCATTGATATTTTGTCTTGTGATGGCATTATTATTAATGGATAATAAAATTATAACATTTATGGAACTGAAGGTAAAGCACTTGAGGTTGAATTTCCATTTACTCCAGGCACATTATGAGCATTCTGCACAATACTGTAAATTTGTAAAATGTCAAAACTATATTTTTATTCTGGTATTTTTGTATGCAAGTTTCTGCTTTTGTGCTTTCTATTCCTTAAGGTGTGTATCCTAGAAAATGATGACTGAAAGCAAGTATCACACGTCTTTTCTAAACTCAGTTTTTGTGATGAAGCTGATTTTGGGACACTAATTAGAAATTATTTTTACATACCTCTGCCAACATCAGAAACCTTGGGTTTGGATTTTAATCATTTGAATAGGGATCTATTTGTTCAACAAATATTGAATACTTGTTATGTTCCAGGCACTGTGGAAGATCAGTATGACTGAATAATGAAAAGATAAATCCTTTATCACCGAAGAACAGAGAGTTGCAAAAAATAAAACAGTAGTAATAAGCCCTTTAAATGCTCTATATAATTGTATATACATGTACATATATATGGTACACATATATACTTAGATAGAGATGATATAAGCTACAGACACATTTTTGCAGAGATGAAAACAGAGGTGAAAGTTTTGGCTATGTACTAGTGGAAGCAAGATGCAAACCTGATTCTGTCTTATTGCAAAAACTATGGTTTTAAGCACTTCACTATACCTCCTCTCAAAAGAACTGCTAGTATGCTATCAGAGTTTTAGAAGCAGAAAGAAACACTGTCCATCTCAACCTGGAGGATCAGGATAAGGAGCAATTGGGAAGAGACAGATGAACTAAGTCCTGAGGGATAAACACAATATAATCTTTATGTAAATGTCCTAATTAATTCTATTCTATAGGCAATGGCTCTGGCCAACTGATCACTTGTGAAGATTGTCACATTTTTTACTTATAGCTCACAGAGAGTTTCAGATGTGCTAGATAATTAAGTCCATCCCCTGATAAGGTACAATCTTCATTCTCAGCTTGTGCTTTTGGGTGCCATTGTCTTTTAGCATAAATCCCATCAAATCTTCGCAAGTTTTACTTCTCCATTTCCTTCATCTGTAACAAGAAGATTCTATTAGTTGCCCTGGCACCTTCCATTAAAGTCTACAACCTCCAACTGCCAGTAAGGGATAATGAAGTGATAAATTTAATTTGCTACCAAAATATGTAAGGCAGAGATATCTAAGTGAATTTATAGGATTAGCTATGTCTTTCCTCTTAGCATTAACAAAAGTTTTATGGCAGATTATCAAAATCCATGTGACACAAACAAATTCTGTGAATTTCCATACACAGAAACCAGATTTATACTCTGTATCAAATTATGTATTTCCTTCCTCTTAGCATTTCTAGGCTCATAAGATCCTAAAGGAATGAGTTTTAAGTATTTTATTACTTGAAGGATAACAAAAAAAACCCTGTTAACCAACTTAAAAAACATCATTTACTCATTAATATGTATATTCTAAAGATAATAAAATGTGAATCTTCTACTACCCTGGCTACACACTATAACGGTCTGAAAAATTATGACAATATCATCTACCTACAATTCTGATAATAAGGGAACTTCAAGTTCTATGTGACACAAAATAAAATTTCACCTGAATTTCTTAACTCTTTGTGTCATGGCCATCAACACAATGATTCCTTTCACATAATACCATCCTTATACCTTCTATCTAGACTAACCTCCTCACTTTAAGAATTCCTTTGTCACAGTGAGCATTTTCTTGCAGGATTTCATCATTCATGTTTTGGCATTGCAGTCAGCCCTATTATGCTAAGGAGCAATGATGCCTCTATGTTATGCTCAGAGAATGCACAGCCAGGCTAAGTGCTGCTTCTACCATTCAATGATGGCATATTTTTGTTTTTGCTTTTGTTTTTTTGTTTGTTTAGTTTTTTTTGTTGTTGTTTGTGTGTGTGTGTGTGTGTGTGTGTGTGTGTGTGTGTGTGTGTGTGTAAAAGACAAAACTCTTAGAACAGATCCATAAGTATAGGGTTATTTAACCAAGGTAAAATAGAATTAGTAATCATGCTGGTGATAACAAGAATAACCTTCCAAAGGTTGTTATTTTGTTATTTAACATTATCTGAAGAACTGCCTATGTTAATTAACATTATTTTAGAGCTTTCTATATTATCTATCTTAATCCTTACAATAATTCATATAAGGTACAATCAATATTCTTTTCCTATCAAGAAGAGACCAAAGTTGCATGGTAGCAAGCACATAGGAAGCATTCTAGCACAATCAGCTCATTCTTTGGGCTAACAAAACCTGTGCACTTGCCTGATGTGCTTCACTGCCTTGACTTGTCCATTGTATGTGGAAAGGACCATTGTTCCTAGTACTTGGGACTCGATTCTGGATTGGCAGATAGCAGATTCAGATTCAGTTAATTCTTGATCAAGTTTAGTGAGCTTTTTACTTCCCTCCTCTGATCTGTGGCAGTCAGCTGACCTAAGAATAGCATGCTATTTTCACCTATTTTCAGTGGACTCAAGATGAATCATTGCTTTTCCAGGTGTGTCTCCTTCGTTCCTCAGACCCTTGCCCATGGGCATCAGGGTGCATTGTGATCCTGCCAACTAGGCTGATCCTCACCGTGACTGTTTACTGGAAAAGGTCATGGATTCCTCTCTCCCTTCTTTGGTTCTGCTCCTTTATGTTGAAGTTCTTCTGCAATGCATATAGTTTGGGTTATAACTTAATGTAATTTATTTATATAAATATATTCCCCCCTCCCCCAATTGCCTTAGTGAACCGAATCCTTGGGGCCTGGTGATTTATGTCTTTGAAAGAAAGCCTGAGAGCAAAGAAGAAGCAGCCCTCAGACACAGGGGATAAGCTGGATCCTGAGGTTTGCATAGGCTTCCTGCAGGCTACTTTGTTCTCCCAGCATTGGATCTCTATTCACAGCAGCAGTGCCTCCTTGTGTGTGCATGCATGGTTGGATGTCTAGCTAACCAAGCTGCTGACATGAACATTGCCTTCTCTTTCTCTTAAGTCACCTCAGATTCATAGAAAATCAGCGTTCTAGGCAGTAATTGGGCATTTGAGTGGCCAGATTCCCTTTTTACTAAACAACTTCCTTAGGCTTTTAATGCCCATTGCTATCCAAGGTAATAGGCAATGACTACTTTTTCACTTCAGGGCAGGAAAACTTCTAGATACACAAGGGAACAACTGTAGAGTGTATTACAACAGCTCATACAGCTTTTATTCACACAGTTCTTACTCAAGCATTGTGATGTACACAGGTCTATGGAGAACCCAAAGAAAACATATGAATGGTGTCTGAAAGTACTATACATCTGTATGTGAGTACTTTCTCTTACCTTTATGATGCATGTGTGTTTCCCACATGCATGTCTATAGTTTTCTCTCTGGAAATCTCTAGAGGATACCTGGCCTCACACTCTTGTACAAAAAAAATTTGCAGAATTTTTTTATTTAAATATTTATCTCCTCTTTTGTTGTTTATTGGGTGTCACAAGGTAAAAAATGCCAGGACTGGGTTAGAGTGAGGTGGAGCAGTGGCAGAGGATAAGGCTGGAGATGGAGAGCTCCAAGGTTCTCAGTGGAGTGAACATACAAAGTCTAACAACAATCCAAGACAGAAAATGAGTATAGAAATTGTAACAATAATTCAAGGCAAAAAATCAGACCACAAAAGTTATACTACTAGTCACCAACAATACAGACAATAAGAATTACACTACTAGTTACCAGCAGTGATGCTACCAGTCACTGACAATGCAGATAAGAGTTACAACACCAATGTGCAATCTACAAGAGTTATACTACAGTCACACGACCGGTACTTATGAAATTTTCATTTATTATGCTAACCTTATATAGAATTTAGATTATAACAACATACTTGATTTATTAGTGATTAAGTACTGCACATTGAAAATAAAATCTATTAAAGAGTAAAATGTGCATTTCAAAAATTAACCTAATTCATCAAAAGAAAAATCTGACTATTACCCTTACTATAGCCATCTGTATATACCTCCTTATGCTAAGGGCATTTTCTCCAAGATATTTTTCCTTAGAGAGAAATGGATGTTTCTCCTATAAGTGAATAGAAGAAAGATCCTGATATGTGGACATTTTGAATTAGAAAGAAAAGAACAAATTGTGGGTGACATTGATCTCATCAGTAAATATTGACTTTTCAGAACTACCTATCCAGTGAAAATGTTAGTAATAAGACCATCCCTTAGGGAAGTAAAGTTAAAATTGTGAAATGCTGATGGGTGACACCAAGTTGGTAGAACTACTCAACTCAGATAGGAGAAAAGTTTTCATCTACACTAAGAAAAACAATCTCAATTTGGAAAAAAAAAAAAAACAAAAGAACAAAAATAACTAAATGGAAATCGAAGCCCTATCCTTTTATGCGCAAGTTTTATCAGGTAGTGCTCAATCACTTTAAATTCTAGTCTCCAGGTTCAGGCAAATGCATCTCAGAAAACTGGAAGAATTTTAAGATGTGACCAAAACACAGCAACGGGTCATCCCTGAGTAACCAGCACACATAGGGGAGATACCAGATCTAAGCAAATGTTGGTTTTACCAAATGGGAAAAAAAATGTGAATTCTGAAATTTTCTGAATGTTACAGTTGAATTTGTCAACTATGTAATATCAGAACTCAGTGGTTAAAAAAAAATTTAATGTGAAAAAGGAAAAGCAATTTTTTTGGAAGCAGGATTTGTCTAAAACATGGTACATGGCTATGGGTGAAAATTCAATGAGAGTAATTCATGCCAAATGAACATAATTTCCTCTCTTGATATATTTCTAGGCAATTCATAACAATTTTTTACTATTACCTAGCTCATACCAAATATCATGCACTGGGCTAAATGCTTCACTTCATTTACCTCATCTAACTCTCAGAGAAAATTGAAAAATAAGCCATTCTGATATTCCTGCTTTCCAGATGAGAAACAAGAGGTTAGGCTAGTAAGTGGTTGAGCCCAGACAAAAGAAAACTAAGGTCCAAAAGCAGAACCATGAATAACTACTGGAAACAAGGCATACCTTGCTTTCTAGGAGACATTTGATAGATAAGTAAGATGGTCTAATAGGCACTGTAGAAAAGACTGTTAGCTGGATTAGATAAGCCTTATAATGCTTTTACTTTTGGTAAGAAATATTTAACTTGTATTTTAGAGAATATCACACTTACAAAAAAGATTTTGTGCTCTCAAAGTCACTCATATTTGCAATTTGAGTCTGTGAACTATGACTGAAAAAAAAAATAGTCATATCATGTATTATAGACATCTGCCTCCAAACTTGAATACTTTGTCAGGATATGATATTTTATTAAGGTACCATATTTATGAATATTAAATGAGAGTAATGGACCTCTGAAAGAAAGTCTGGAAGTTTTCCAGACACTAATCACAAAGAACTATAAACTTGTAATTTTTAGTCACAACTAATTTAAAATGCATGACATCTAGCCATTCAAGATTATAATATACCTTTATGCTATAATATAATAAACCCTACTCTACTAAACAAATTATTAGTATAAACACTTTTCAAGAAACTGTTTAACCTACTTAAGATAATTAACAGCTTTCAAGTGTGCTATCAAAATTCATATGAAAATCAACAATAAATCTGCTGTTTTAAATGAGTGTTTGTTAGCACTTCTCTCCAGCAGATGTACCTGAAAATGCCTTTCTTTCTCAATAATCTATAATTCAGACTTTTTTGCCAATTCAAAAGAACTCTTCACACAATTCATCCAAATTAGTGTGCTTTTACAGTAGACTTTTATAGAATATAGAGAGCACCATATTCCCTGTAGATATAATTTGATCTCAGTTATACAGTCATTGTCTCATTCTATCTGCTTCTACCAGGAATCTTTCATGAGTTGCTTACTGATCTCACTCTAGAGACTCAAAGTAATTATGTCCAAGAACTGTACAGTGTCAAGAAGTGGTAACTTACAGGAAATAGAGTGATATGTTCTTTAATTTTTAAATCTAATACCAGCCACACTAAGTAAATCCAGTCAGTATATTAATATGAGGAAGATATTCCACAAAAGTATATACTGTATTCTACCTATTGTTAAATGATTAACTTTTAAGTTGCACTAAAATATTTGAAAAATATGAACTTTTCTTAAGACAGCTTCTGAAAGGAAAAAAAAGATTTGTTTCTACAAGAAAATCTTTATAAATCTGTTCATGAAGAGGATCATTGAAAGCATAATCCTATATTTTTATAACTCTGAAGTTGTGCTGTCAGAAACATTCCTATTTCCTAATTTAGCATTACTATATTCTCTGAAGTAATTTAAAAATTAGTAGCAATATAAACTATAGAAAATAAAGAAAGGAAATTTTCCAAAATCTTCAAATAACATGATACTTACATAATATTCCTGTATCTGCATCAAATTCTGCTTTTCTAAATGTCAGAACTCAAGTACTGGCTCATCTAGCAAATTTGGGGATTGTTGCTTATGTCTGGAGAATTCATAATACAATATATGATTCCTGGCACATAAAAGTTTGTTCCTCTGAATTAAAAGAAGGGGAAGTTTGGAAAGAGTGGGTGTTTGAAGCAGTCCATTGCCAAGGACTAAGAGGCAAATAAATATAAACCATAGTCATCCTAATGAAGCCCTAAGAGGAAATTGAATTTTCCCCCACTTATATGAAACCTCAGTTTTACTTTACAACTTTAACTTGCCATGTTTCCCTAAAAATTCATTTCTGTAAACAGAAATAATTGAGTACCACAAGGTTGCCCACTACAGTTTGAATGATGGCATTCCTTCCAAAATCCATGCTAAAAATAAACCCTTAATGCAAGAGTATTAAAAGATGTGGTCTTTGGAAGATGATTAGGTTGTGGTTGGTATTATCACTCTTATTAAGGGGCTGGAGGTTAAAGGGAGCACTCTTTCCCTGCTGTCCTTCCCCCCCATGGGAGTACACAGAGTCTGTTCTCTCTGGAGAATGCAGCAACAAGGAGCCATCTTAGAAGTGATGAAATGGCCCTCACTAGACACCAAACCTGCAGGTGCCTTAATCTTAAGCTTCCCAGTCTCCAGACTTGTGAGAATAAGTTTCTGTTTATAAATGACCCAGTCCATGATATTTTGCTACAGCAAAACAAATGGACTTAAAAGATCACACCACTAGCTTGTAATGTTGTTCTTAGGAGCCAACATGTAGACTCGAGTAGTAGATTGTTTTCTCTCCATTTGGAAAATCATTTTAACTACACGTGGTTCTGGCTTTGTGTTGAATAAAAAATGAAGGAGAATGCTTCTATGTATCCCAAATGTCTTGCTATTTGTTAGCACGTTTAGAAATACCCATAGATCTCCAGTAATGTAGGTGCTTTCAAAGAATCGGAATTTTTCTTTATATAAAGGCTCATAATTTATTGAAACAGTGATACTCCTATTTCTTTTACTTATATCAATATGGCAGAATAATGTTGTATCCCCTCCATAGAGTTTTTTTTGTGCCAGAGCTTCTAAAATTGAAATAAACATTCAAAGGTAGTGATACATATCATTGGGTTGTTTGGAACTTCCCTGCAGCTCCATAGAAAAGTTGCTTTATTTAAGGAAACATCCTTAAATAAATTAATTGATATGAGCCAGAAGTTTTGTTCAGTCAATTTAGTCACTAATTTGCTGCTGTTTCTAAATTGGATGAGATACAGAAGTAAGTCTGCCTGCCTTCAAATCAGGGAGTTCAAGATAGGAGCACAGGATGGGATTTGACCACTATATGCTAAAATGCCTGCTTAAAATTAAACAGGTTTAGCTTGGGGCGGGGTGAGGAAGAGATTGGCCAAGTTGTAAGCATGCTAATTCACTTTTCAGGGCATTTTTCCAAGTTAACTCAGGCTATCCTGAAGCTATTTGAAAAATTAACTTGAGAATAGTGACCAGGCCAGAATTTTTGCTTTCAAAATGTGTTAATAAGTGAGCTTTGAAAAAATAAAAATAGTAATGAAAGTAAAGCTTTTATACTCAGATATCACATTACTGGATCCCAGTGAGAGTACAGTGTCTTGTGGATAAAGTAAGTAATTTGGGTGGCACCTTCCTGCCCTGGTACTCCCCTCCCCCCATCCACCCACTGATTCTGTATATAAGGCTGCCATATTCTCTTTGTAATTCAGATATTCAAAGTAAGTGACAATAAAAGGAAGTTCAAATACCAATTAAACTGTAATTTATTTTAAACTCTGTGAACTAGAGAATGCCTGATGGAGGTGGGAGAATCTTTTGAAATCTTTCTCTTCTGTTTAAAGAGTTACCTTATCTATCAAAATCAGACACCTCATCCCTTGGCCTCCAACATTCAACTGGACTTTATAATCTCATGATTGTCAGGTGGTATATTAAAGAGTCATACATTATCAGCTCTCTTATCAGCATTAGAGAAAAGACAGTGTTCAGTTTAGGTCATATAACTTTCTGTATCAAAGTGCTTAGGGAAAATGTTTTGTCTCTTTCAAGTGTAGCTTCCCATTTATTTTGTTTTGGTATTCTCAAAGTAGATGAGAGAAAAGTTGTCTTTATTGTTATTTTTTATTTGTCCCTTATTTTTATAAAATACTTTTTGGTTTCATTTTATGCCTTCTAAATAGAAGTATTCTAAAAATCATTCTGCCAATCCCAGTACCCTACTGTATAATAGCTGCCAAGAAATTAAATATACAACATTATAAATATAAAACTATTAGTTTTCACAGTTACCCTTTACCCAAATGGCAAAACTTCATTTCTTCCTCAATATAATGGTATCAGTAAGAAAAAATTTATCTTTTGTTTCTCTCCAGTATAAAAAAGGAAAGACTGTAGGAAGAGAGAGAGGGAAGAAGGAAAAGGAAATCTTGGGATTTAAGTGGTATAGCAAGTGAATAATCATATGTCTGTGTAATTATCTACTATATATCTATAAAAATGTGATTGTTCATTTGCTATGCTACCATGATGGTCTTCTTTAATATTCTAATAGGCTTAAAAAGAACAGAATACAATGCTAAGCCACTTTTTTCTCATTTTTCCATATTCCCTTAGCTACATTTTTATCCAAACATACTAAAAATCCAGCATCCCCAAATTTCCCCCTACCTAATATCAAAATATTGAAAATTTCCAAAAAATCATCTGTAGGATTTTGCCAGCTTATGCTTCTCTAGTCTTCTTGAACTTGTAAATGGATGTGTTATAATAAATTTGGGAAATATTTGGTTACCATGTCTTTAAGTAATTTTTCTGTCTTATTTTTTTCTATTTTCCAAGACTCCAATTAAATGTATATTAGACCTTTTGATATTGTTCTACATGTCTCTGAGGTTCTTTTGCTCTTTTCCCCAATTATTTATTTTCTCTGTTTTTCAGATTAGACTATTTCTATTGATCTTCCTTCAAATTCCCTGACTTTTTCTCCTTATGTGATTTCCATTGTGCTGTTAAGCCCACCTAGTGAATTTTTATTTCAGGTATCACATTTTTCATTTCAGCTCATTTTTATTCTCTTAATGTTTCTTAGCTCATCATTTATTACCAGCACACTTTTCTTTATATACTAAGCCTAGTTATAATAGCTGACTGAAACATCTTGACTTCTCAAATTCTGATGTCTGGATCATCTCAGGACTGATCTATGGAATGCCCTTCTTTTGGAGAACATTCATACTTTCCTGCTTTTTCATGCATCTGATAATTTTTTATTGTTATTTGAACTATGTAAATGGAATGCTGTAGAGAGATTCTAAACTCTCTATACTTAAGAGTGCTGAGTTTGTTTATTTGTTTGTTTGTTTGTTTGTTCGTTTTAGCAGACAGCTTCTCTGAATGCAAACCCCCAAATTCTACCTCGTCTGCAGTTAACTGAAATATCTGTACAGTAAATCTTAGCCTTAGCTGGGCTGGTAGGCCTCTGCCCAGCAAAGATTTGGGTAGAAAGCATTATGTAGAATCTGGTTCTCCCTTTTGTAGCTTTCTCCTTTTTCAGCAGATAGTCCTGCAATTTCTAGATGCTCTGATGGCCCTGAACTCTTATTCCTAAACTGGTTAAGATTGTAGATTTTTCTCTGAATTTTTACCCCCACCCCTTGCTTAGTACCTCCAGGCCTGTCCTCTGGTATCAAGAATGGTGTTATTTACTTCTCCCAAGTGTCATCTTTCTTCCTATTCCTTTCCTTTTTTAACCTTATGTTTCTTTAGATGATGTGTGTGTGTGTGTGTGTGTGTGTGTGTGTGTGTGTGTTAAGTTACCTGCAAAAGAAGCCTAGCAATGCCATTACCAGGAGAGAAACTCTCCCAAAATCATCTATCATAAATAAAGAACAAGAAGAATACTCATAGAAAGACCATTTGCCTAGATATACAACCTTACAATGCCTTCAGATTGCAAACGTGTACAATTTAAAGACTTAAGCATGTTTTGCTGTTGTTTTTAAATTTTTACCCTGTATACTGCCATCTCTAAATCAGTGTAATGAATTCACTGGTTGTAAGCAACTTGACATGATTTGTAGAAGCACAAAAGGCCCTGGGGAATTGGACTTGGTATTGCTCACTTTTAAGCTAATAAAGAGAAAACCCTACAATCAAATGCAGTGAAGGGTATAATTGGTGCAATACTGCCTGCTATCAGTGTACTTTTCAGGGTCATTTTTGTTAAGTGAGGAATGAAGTAAAACATTTTTAAGCGTCCAGCACTTCAATAAGAATATATATGGCAACCCTGAGCAGTCAGGTCCAAATACGTGATGCCTGATTATTATAGAAACACCTATTCAACATTGCTCATTGTAAAGAATCTTATTCTTTAGTTGCAGATATACATCATCTGAAATCAAGTTGTGTCTAGAAAATATATCACTTTTAGCTTCATGTACCATTAAGGGTGAATAAAAGTGTCAAAAGTAAAGGAGAGCTTATACACATATTACAGGTATGGGAACACCTGTACAACTCGAAAATATATCCATCAAGAGGTGCGGACAGATTTTATAGAAAGTGAAATATTTCAGAAGTGATACTCCATTCTGTACCATAGAATACATATCTCCTAAGTGGAGAAAAAATTTCAAGCCTCCTTCTTTCTATCTCATACATTTTGGCCGATGTCTTACAATCATTACTTCTTCATTCAGTCACCATGGAAATGAGAGGACTGCGTTGTCCTGGATAGAGAACCGACTTAATAACAGGAAACTAGCAATAGAGATAACTAGGCATCTGTGTTCCTCAGGGGTCAGTAATAAAACCTATCTTATTTGAAGAATGAAATCCCACATAAGTAGATAAGTCTTCCCTATAAGACAAAGGCAAGATGATAGAAATACACTGAAAAAGGATCTCTAATGCTATGTGAATGGGCAGGAAAGGTGTTGTGTGTTTGAATGTGACAAACACTAGGTAACATCGCTTATCATCAAGAAGGGCTTAAAAAGGACCCAATTAGCATCTTCCTAAGATCAGAACCCAGGAGACTGAAGAAGAGAAAACCAAGTTCTCGATTCCCTTAGATCATATTAAAGAGAGGCCTTCTCTCTAATTCAATGTCAAAGAAATTCAGTCATTAATTTCAAATAGCCATCCTTTCATAGAATTTCCAGGAATAGAAATATAAACATTTTCCTGAATACTTTATTTGAAATCAATCAAAATGCCATTGCACCAGTGCTACTCAAAGCATAGACATCAGCATCACCAGATTTTGTTTTTAATGCAGACTCTCAGGCCAATTTCCAGACATACTGAATCACAATCTGCATTTTAACAAGATCCCCAGGCTATATATATATATATATATATATATATATATATATATATATATAACACACATTAAACTTAACACACTGTGTGTGTTAAGTTTTAGACCTGTTGGAAGAGATAATATAATAATATAAAATCCCAATATAAGATGCATCTCTTAAGTCTTATTTGGTGACGTCACTGGAAAGTGAGGTCAAAAGCACATTAAGGAAATTTGTAGATGGCTATAATTTGGGAGCTACTTTCAATTCTCAGAAAAAGGTACCTTGCACAAAAGAATCTAAAGAGGTTACAAACCAGAAAGAAGAAATGAAATGAAACCTGAGTAAATGTAAGATATGAATCTGGGAAATAATAATACCAAATAAGACATTTAATAGACATAATTTAGAAAGCAGTATTATCAGGAGACCTGGAGCTGGGATGAAAGTGAAGAACAAATTATAGTAAAATCAGCCTTTCAATGTATTAAGATAATAAAAACAACTAATGCAATTTTGGGCCTCCTACCCAGAAACAAATCATGGAAGAGGCAGATAATAGCTCTTTTTTAATGACTCAGGTGAAAATCCAGAGAGAATATATGGACGTAAAAGTGGAAAGGCTCAGGCTTCATACATGATCAGAGAACAACAGGCTATAACATTTAAATGATTCCAATGTCAGACTTAGGACAGTGCACAGAAATGTGAATGTTTAAGGAAAAATTGAAGTACAGTAGATAAATTAGTGAGAAAAATATGTCGCAAATTAATACATACACCACATATTTAATATGACCCAGCCCAAGCTGTGTGCTCAGCTATTCATGCCACATACACATTCCCATAAATAGAGAATAATAAGTTTTTACTGTCTCCATATTCCATTAGCAGGTCAAGAAAAGCTCAAGCTGTCTAATACAACTCTATTTTGTTCCACTTTTGCCATAACATAGTCAAAACACAATAACTAGGACCAGTCTACCTGCCACGTAAGTTACCTGGACATGTGCCTTTACTACTGTCCTCACCTTGTGGTTCTGGGGCCACAGCCAGCACTAAATCACATGTCATGGGGTGTCATTATGCTGCTCATGAATGTGACAGTGATCGGAAAGGGGTGTGGGTATACCTATTGTTCTTTTTTCTGCCACCTGACCTAAATCCTGCTACTCTAGGTAGCAATTCAGCTCATTAGGCTCAAGACTAGTTTTGATATACTAATCATTGGGGAAAAAATGAAGATGTTCTTAGTTAAAATCAGCTTAAACTTCAGACTATACCACAGGTTTGTCCTGCGGAAAGAACTCCCTTTCTATAGGAAAGTTAGTACTTAATGCACAAATAAATAAATGGATGATTACAGAAGATTTTTCTCACATTTCTGAGCTCTTCTCCATAGGGTTCCTTTTAAAAAATGTCCTCTAGTGTTTTTAAGTGTTTCACAGACCATTAACCACATGGCAGAAGGGCAATGGGAAGGGATTTCTAAATTTAATGAACTAGGACATGCTCAAATTGAGGACAGATAAAAATAAGACAAGTTATATTTAAAATTCTACTTTATCAGTGGGAAAACATAACCATGAAAACCATCTAGATGTAAACTTGAAAAGGTATCCATTTCTCAGGTATGTTATACCTTGACAGAGTGACAGCATGATGGAAAAACTCATGGTTGTTAATATTACATAAATATGATCATTATATACATTAATATATTAGTCTATATAATACCTACATCTCTTATATGAGTACTTGTTTGTATATATGATATCATATTGTAATGTATGTTAGTATATGTCATATATTTGTTAATATCTATTAAATATGAATGGCTATACATGCATATACAATATTTATACCATTATATCTATCAAATAATAGCATTAATATTATTTGTGCATACAAAATAGACATATTAATATAGATATATTAATAGATGTTAACTACATCTGCATGTGCCTGGGTGAGTGCATACTACACCTAAATTATACACTGACATTGACTTAGCAAATTTCATTTTTAATGCAAGCCAACCATGCACGCACTCCTAGTTCTTAAACTATTAAATCTTATTTAGAGATGGTTTAAAACCGAAAATAAATCAGTTACATCCCTGAAAACTTTGGGTAAAATTACATAGTATATTTTCTAGCAGAAGTGTCCGAAGAGCTTCCCGAATGCTTTACAAAGTTAGCATAAGAGTTTCTAGAGTATCCTGGAAATACTAGTATAAATATTCTTAACTGCTTTTTGATGGGAAACCTAGAGTCCATAATGAGTAATTCTTTATCTATAAATTAAATCAGGCCATAAAAAGTTCTTAAGTAGCTATAATATTAATTTAATATTTATTTTTAATGGGGAAAGGCTGAAGAGGGCTTAATAAATAGCATAGGCAGATTCAAATAATATGTTATTTCAGAACTTTGCCATACATTAATTTTTTGCTTTTATGCTCTTCCATGGACTAGTAGAGTATGCTCATTAGTATGTTTTTAATCTAAAATGCATTTTGTATGCTCAATTTGTTAAGCATATTAAAGCGGAAAAAAAAAAAAAAAAACAAAAAACAAGGATCTGAAGGTCTGGATTCTGGCTAAACTACTAGCTGACTGCATGGTACCAGATGAACTTTCTGAGCTGCTGCCTTATCTAGAGAATAGAGATAATTAAATCTTCCCTGTTGGATTCACAGAACTATTATAAGGAGTATATATGATGTCTTTTGAATCTTTGGGTTTATTTTCTCTTTCATAAAGAATTTGGATTGTTGTTAAATGTACAAAGGGAAGTTGACCAATGGTTTTGCACAGATGATGATGTTACTCAAGTTTTATTTTAAATATGTCATTGTTCTCCTATGTGAAAAATACATAGGAAGTGGGCAGAAGTCAGAGCAGAAACATCATTATGAGACTGTTATCAGAATCGGCTTCATGTGTAGTCAACCTGTGTAGTTATGCAAGGCTCTTTTAGATTAATGGTTTGCTGACTCCATCCAGAAATTCTTAATTTTTAAAGAAAGGGTCTTGCATTTTTATCTTTCCCCGGTCCCTCAAATTGTAACCAGTCCTGGCTGTTAGAGAAATCTAGTGGCAACCTGATGTTGCCATAGGCTGGGAAAATGGCACTGGAATGAACTAAAGGAATAGCTCTTTTGCAGGTGAAATGCAGTTAAAAGTCTATATCAGATTGACACCAATATGAGCTTTCAATTTGGTCCAGGAAGAGCATTTTAATTATTTATACAATATTAACTTATGATAATCACCACATATCCCATCCATTTAATAAATATTAGTTTTCACAAGATTTGCTCATTTTTGCCATCTTTGTTAGTACATCTGCATAACTTGTATTTGCAATAGAGATGAACTTCAAAGGCTGTGAAACATTTACTTTCACCCTCTAGTCCACTAACACCTATCAATCCCCAAAGACCCTGTGCTGTGGAGTTGGAGTGAGGCAGGTGCTTTCTACTAAGGGCTTATAATTTACCTGGAAGTTAAGACTTTAAAACTATGACATAAGGAAGGATATATGTGCAAAGGAGATACAAACAATGTACTCTAAGAGATTTCCTTTCTTTAAAAGGATTATTGCAAGTTTTACCAGGTGTTTCTGCTTATTTAATAACAGAAGTTGAAAGATTTTTGTCATGACACTAGAATTTGCGATGGCATTATTGTGACATTTCATTTTAATTAAAACCAGATATTGCCAAGGATTCTATAGTAGGCATCTCCCAATATGTTGTAAGCCATAAGATTGCCATGGTATATCTAAGGATATCATTTGGAAGATAAATATTATTGGGATCTTTAAAGAAAAATTTTTTTTTCAAAATGCTTCTCCTTATTCCCCATCAAATGAAATAAAGGTACAAATAAAATTGTTCTTAGTATTCTTAGTGTTGAGAAAAATAAAACAGAATTTTTGACCAGTAGATGGAAATCTAATGAAATTAAGAGATGAATGGAAATATTCTCTTAGCTGCACAACAGATCAGTCTTTAGTCTAAGAAGTTACACAAACTGCAGGCAAATATGGATGTTTTCTGTATAGTATGGAATTCTCACTAGGGAGAAGCCTGTTTGATGACCAGACTTCAGAGTAAACATCCCAAAAAGACACACACACACACACCCCTACACATGCACCAAACAGAATGCACATGGGCAATAGAGGAATGTACCAGTGCCCCAGAGACAGAGACTTCTGCACCAAAGAATTCTGCTTGTCATGCATCAGAGTTTTAAGACTCCAGACATTATGTCCCAGGACATTTGTTACATTTTCAGGCTGCCATGATTACAGATATGTGCAGAGTTTATCTCTCCTGAGACAAAATCAGGGCTCTGGCTTGCTTTGCACTTATCTTCTTTTTCAAACCTGCGCCTATAAAAGAAAGTTGTCATGTCCCCAAAGTGCTCACACCAGAAAACATTGAGGTAAAAATGTAATGCCTCCTAGCTTAGACTGTATCCGTTCTTGTAAACCAATGTTGTCTTTACCTTATTGGTCCTGCCCATTCTCAGAGTAGTGCTTCATGAAAATAGCTGTCACTCTTCACTCAATGAGTCTGAGATGATTGAAATAAGGTGGACTGGTAGGCTAAGATCAGAGAAGACATTGAGAAGATATGCAATTTAAGAAATATGTATGAGTCTTACAGTAGGAAAGTTTTGGGAAAGAATAAGGGGCACTTTGAGTAGTCTTCTTTATCCATCTCAAATTTCGGTACCATGGCTCAGGCTTTTAGAACTTCTCTGTAACTGCAAACCTTCTCCACAGGCAGCTTCTTTCTTTCTCTTTTACACTTCACTGCCAGTTTATTCTTCCCAGAGCTCATTTTCCTGATCAGAGCCTTCAGTGACACTACTTGTAAGTAATTCTTTCATCAGATATCCAAGGCTCTTAATAAGGTCACTGCAACCTATTTTTCCAGTCTTGCTCTTCTTATTCCTGTGTACATAAATTATTGTTGAGTCAAGTTGTCTCCAAACATATCCTGTTCCTTTCTATAATAGTCTCAACATCTTGGCTTCTAACATGCAATTCCTCTGACTCTTTCTTTGCCCTGCCTATTGCAATGCCTCTAATTCTTCAAGATGCCATCATTACCTATTCCAGGAATCTTTGTTCACATTTTCCAACTAGATAGAATATTTCTCTCCTCTAAACTTTATACCTCATTACCATTTACTACATGCAAACTTACTTACTTGAGTCTTTGTGATATTTGGCTTTACACCTGGCCTCAAGTATAAATGCCCTAAAGACCATACTTTTGAATGTTGTTCCATATGGTACTTGCTGATAATAAAACAAGATTCAGTTCAGTGAGGTTATTTAATGAGTGGCTTGAAAAAATTGTAAGTGTAGATTCTTATATCTATTTTGAAATTATGTTTCACAATCATTGTACCTCCAGCCAGACCTTTTGGAGAGTTTTGTTTGTTTGTTTTGTTTTGGTTTGGTTTGGTTTTTGGCTGAAGGCAAAAAACAAAGGCCCCTAAATGTTTAATACAGATTGCCTGAGATAGCAGGATGTTGTGCAGCCATTAATTATGGTAAGCTTCCTCCACATCTGCCAATTCAAGAACCTGTGGTTGGGATAATCAGATAAGCCAGTTTGCCTGAAATAGTAATGTTCTTTATGCCTATAATTATTGATTACTCCCTTTAATTTTCAAAAAAAATCTGATTTAGGTAATAAAGTATGTGGTCATCATCTGTAGCATCATTTTTAGACATAAATAAAGAAACTCCCCTTACATATCAGTATTGCTTTAGTTTTCTTAAATAAGCTAGTATGGAAGTAGGATGGGTTACCGTCCCAACCAGGTAACCCATCCCACACATTTCTTCCAAAAGCTTCAGGCTCATTTAAAAGGCAAACCAACCAATGAACTAACAGATAGACAAGAAAACTCAAACAAAAAACAACATAACTCTCAAAGGCTAAGCCATTGTAGGAAAGGATAAAACAAAGGTTTGGGATCATTAGAAGAGAGATTTCCTTCTTCTTGTTCTTCTTTTTTTTTTTTCCCCTTTCTTTTATCTCCCAGGAATTCTTCATTAGACTCAATTTAAGCCTTGAGTTAGAAGTTTTGTATTCTCAGTTGGTAAGCTCACCTATTTAAAAAGCAATGTATTCACGTTAACTCCCTGGCACCAGCCTGCTCTATGTGTTCACCGCTGGCAGTGAACACCATGCCAGGAGAACCTGAATTCTGCTATAGAAGGATTTAAGGAAAAAAAAAATCCAACAATGCCAAAAGAAAGGAGAGGGGGGAGAGAGAGAGAGAGAGAGAGAGAGAGAGAGAGAGAGAGAGAGAGAAGAAAACCAACATAATTCTTTTCTGTACACTGTGGTTTGTTTTACTTAGGAAAACGTCCTGGTTATACCCTGCAGCACGCATTCATTACAGTGATCTTTGACTGGCAGATGCAGAGTAATAGGATGCATATTTTAATGCTTATTATAATACCCTGTCCAAAAACAACTTGACAAATTTGTGATTTCGACAATATCTCATTTTGCTGGCTGCAGTGCTCTGTGATTGTCTGGCCCACGTGGCTTCCAGATTATGCATACCACCAATACTTCTCATTAAAATGGCCACAGTTCACCAGTTTCGGTAGCTTGGAACGAACTTGGAATGAATTATTATACAACAAAGAGGCTGCTGTCATGCAGAACAAAAGACAAGCAAAAGAGAGCTTTGGCTTAATGAGGCTAAGTGAGTGTCTCCCCTGCCTCACAGCTACTTGACGGCCTTTGAGCATGGATTTTTTTTTCTCCACAGGCCAAAACCTTTGGTCTATTATTTTGTGTTTATGCACCTTGAGGCTAATATACATTTTAATATGCTGCACATGGAAAGAAAAAAAAAACAGCCATTAGATTAGAACATGTGCACTCCCTGTTAAATTAATGACAACCGAACACAGAGATAAATTTAGGTTTTCATATTTAATTATAGCACATTGCAGTACGTGTAGCAAGGATAAATTGCACTATTATTATGCTTCATTTTTTTTGACATCTTCAACTATTAACGGTGCACACTTGCCCCCCCCCCAACAACAACAACAACACCACACTGCACCATCATAACATCTCTGCACATCATCCTTCTCTCCATTTCACCAGGTCTTCATGGGCAATGCGAAGGTATCCTATTTTATTTGTTAAATTTAGTGAGAGAGCGGATGCTCTTTCTCTTTCGGCACTTCTGTAGCATGAATAAGAATGTGATTTGTAAGAAAAAAAAAACGATAACTCATCTAAGGATAATTCGGTTGTCACTCCTCCTTGCATCAAATTATAGTGATGTGCCTAAGTTCTCTGCTTTTCTGATCCACCAAAGGCACAATGCACAGCGTGTGATTCTGAATAGTTACTGTTTCACTATGACTCAAATGACCTGTGTATAAAGAAGTAGTCATAACAATCCCAGGGAAAACTCCAACAATTCTGTCACTTTGGGGAACTTTTCTCTTGATTTTAACCGATTAGTTATAGAATAGTTACAGAAGCAGAAGTTTCTGGGTAATAAAGACCCAGTGGCCTTCAGGGAAAAATAAATTAGCACAGCTGATAGTAGAGATTATAAATATTGCTGTTCATTCTCCCAAGGCCACCAAAGCAGGAATGGATTGTTTGACAATAGAAATGTCAAAATGAACTTTTTGCAGAAGAATGACTGTGTAACTTCTAGTTCTTTCCTTTGGGTGGGGGGCAGGGGGACTGCGACTTCGTCTTCCACTAATTGAGTATGTTTGTTCCCTCTTACATTTGGAAAATAGTTGAACTGCATATACTAGTTCATACAGTTCCAATTGGTTGCCCAGAATGTAAAAAAAAAATTCTATCTTTGTGTAAAACTAAAACAAAATCACTTGTGTGTATATCTGAATTAAGGAAGCATATCCATTGTCCTTTTGAATTATAATGTCACTTGAATTAGCAAAGGTCTTAAAGTCAGAGAATATTTTTCCAAGGTTTGAGTCTAAATTTGGTTCTGAGGTTATTCTGAGGGCTTTCCTTTCCTGGATGTTTGCTTCATGGTGATGCATATTGGGGTTAAAGGACCAGAGGGTCATGGCAGGGATAATACCATGTTAGGCAGGTCTATGTACACTAGAGGAATCAGTTGCCATTGGCTGGCGAGCAACTCTTCTCTATGACACAGAAAAGCAGCCTTTGCAAATGCATTAGGAACAATAAAATTTGCAAGATGATATGTGAAGAAATAGCCTTATGAATACGGGCTGTAAGATTTATTTTTGAAAGGCTTTTTTTGCTTTCAAATTGTTAGATAATGAATAGCTAAGCTACTTATTGAGATGTATGGTAAAAATTTCTTATTACCAAAAAGAGCTATTTTTGATCTGTAAATGTTTGGCAAAATAAAATTCTAAGAGCTTCCATGTGGGAAAGAAATAAGGATTAAATTTACTATTTTATAGAGGTTGACACTTTGTCATTAGGTAGAGGGTCTACCTAATTGGTACAGTCACAAGAAATATCAAAATTTCTTACTCAAGAGTTTAGATTCACTCATCCCTGTGGTTTCTGTCCACCTGAGGACAAGTGGTTCAGACACCTTGATCAGTAATCGTTAGTGGTCATCAAGTCACTTTTCAGGGTTAATTCACTTTACAGTTCAAAACTTTTGCTCTCACTGGTTGAATGTTCTCAAATACCCTGGCCAAACAATATGTCCATGTGCTTAAAGCAGATGTTGATACCCTACTTCTGATACAACTGTTCCACCAAGAAGAAATTAAAAGATATGCCATGTCCCAGACATCTTTAGGAAAATGAAAGTAACTTTAAAAATGCAATCCTTTAAAAAAGAATATAAACTGGCTTTAGGAAATGTTCATGTTACTTAGCTTTAAAAGCAAGAAACCAAACTATGTCTAAATATAATTCCAGCTTGGTTCATAAACTATCTTTATACAGATAGAACAAAAAGACTATGATGATAAACACAATATTAACAGACTTTTCTGAGAGCAGAAATTTTAAATTGTTTTTATTTCCTTCCTTTTCTACATTTCCTCAATATCCTATAATGAACATATATTTTTAGAGTGAGAAAGACTAAAAATGAAAGCAGTAGCTTTAGCAAGTATTATATGATTCTCTAAAGAATTATTGATCAAATATTTCATCAAAATAGCCTCGGAAGAGCCAACTTTAAAGGAATGTAGACTATTCAAGTGCCTAAAAGCAAAGCCAGGGAGAATATAAAGAATTGGCATTATTTATATTATAGGATAAGTTAATTTAGTTTGGCCCACAAAGAATGGCTAAGGAGAAATTGCTACCTTTACAAAATAACAAATTATTATGTGAAGTTTATTAAAGGAACAGCTTTAAAATTTTTTACTGGTGTATAACAATTACACATTATAGTGGGTCTCATTATGACCTGATCATACATATACTTGTACATAACATAAATTGATCAGTTTAATTCCCCATCCCTTCCTTTACCTTTCCCTCCTCCTTCCTATTGGTCTCCTCCCTCTATCCTGCTGAGCCTTTCTTCTACTTTCTTGAAATATCCATTCCTCCCTTACGTTTTTTCTCTTAAGCTTCCACATGTGGGAGAAAACATACCACCCATGACCTTATGGGTCTGGGTGATCTCTCTTAACTGGATACTCTCCAGTTCCATCCACTTTCCTGCAAATGACATAATTTTAGTCTTCTTTATGTCTGAATAAAACTCGATTGTGTGCATATACCACATTTTCTTTGTCTATTCATCTATTGACAGACACCTAGGCTGGTTCCACAACTTGGCTATTATGAATTGCACTGCTATACACATGAGTATGCATATTTCACCATATTATGCTGACTTAAATACTTTTGGAAAGATACTAAGAAGTAGTCTAGCTGAGTCATATAATGTTTCCATTCTTAGGCTTTCAAGGAACCTCCACACTGATTTCCATAGTGGTTACACTAATTCGTGTTCCCACCAACAGTGTATAAAAGTTCATTTTCTCCACACCCTCACCAGCATGTATTGTTATTTGTGTTCTTAATGATTGCCATTCTGACTGGTGTGAGATGAAATATCAGTGTAGTTTCAACTTGCATTTCCCTGATTCTTAAATATGTTGAGATTTTCCATACATTTGTTGGCCAGCTATATTTCTTTGGAAAAATGTCTTTTTAACTCAATAGCCTATTTATTGATTAGGTTACTTGTGGTTTTTTTGGTGGTAAGTTTTTTGAGTTCTTTATTCTGGATATTAATTATCTATTGGAAGAGTAGCTGACAAAGATTCTTTCTCATTCTGCAAGATCTCCCTTCAATAATATTATCATTATTATTGCTGTACAGATGGTTTTTAATTTGATGTCATCACATTTATTGACCCTTGGTTTCATTTCCAGACCATAAGAGGTTTTACTGAGTTAATCTCTGCCTGTGATTACATGTTGGAAAGTCAGTCCTATAACTTTTTTCTAGTAAGTGCAAAGTATCTGTCCTTTGATCCATTTCAAGTTGAGTTTTGTGCAGGGTGAGAGATTGGGATCTATTTCATTCTTCTACATATGGATATCCAGCTTTCCTAGCGCTCTATTTAAAAGCTATCTTTTCTCTAATGGATGTTTTTGACATCTTTATCAAGGTTCATAGGAATATATCTGTGTGGGCTTTTTTCTGTATCTTCTATTTCATTGATCTCTCTACTGCATGTCTGTTTTATGCCAGTACCATATGATTTTTATTAGTGTAGCTCTGTATAATAATTTGAAAGCTCTTTTTGCTCTTCTGGAGCTTTTGCTCTCCATATGAATTGTAGGTTTTTTTTTTTTTTTTTTTGGTTTTGTGAAGAATATTGTTGGTATTTGATGTGGATTGCATTGAACCTGTGGATCACTTTTGTTGAAATGGCTATTTTAACAATATGAAGTCTGCCTAGCCAAGAAAATGGGAGGTCTTTCCATCTTCCAGTGTCTTCTATTTTTGTTTTCAGTGTTCTGTAATTTTTATTATAGGGATCTTTCATCTCTTTGGTTAGATTTATTCTTAGGGTTTTGTTTTTGGTTTTGGTTTTGTTGAGACTATAGTGACTGTAATTGTTTTCCTGGTTTCTCAGTGAATTAATTATTGGTGTATAGAAAAACTATTGATCTTACATGTTGATTTTTATCCTGCTATTTTGCTGAATTTATTGGATCTAGAAATCTTCTTGTGAAGCTTCTGGGATTTTTTTAGTAGATGATTATATAATCTGCAAACATTGATAATCTGATTTATTTTCTTATTTGTATCCCTTTTTATTCTCTTTTAGATTTTTTATTACTGTGACCAAATTCCAGACAAGTACAACTTAGTGGAAGAAAGAATTACTTGGCTTACAGTTTTAGAGGTCTCAAATGTTTCAGTCTATGGTTGGCTGGCGTCCAGGCAGGAACTACTCAGTGGCAGGGCTTTAGGGCATGATAGCAGAAAAGCCACTATCATCTCATGGATACCAGGAAACAGAGAGAGTACAGAGGGGGCAGGGACAGGAACAGTCCCAAGACCAGGCTCCCAGTGACTCAGATCCTGCAGCCATGCCTCACCTCTGAAGCTGGCTGCATTGGCAACACTTGAGAATTTCTGGGGAACATTCTACATTCAAACTGTTACAAGTTCTTTTCCCTAGTTGTTCTGACTAAAATTTCAAGTATTATATTGAATAAGAGTGGTGAAGGTAGATGTCTTTGTCTTGCTCTGGAGTTTAGAGGAAATACTTTCATTTTTTCCCCCATTCGATATGATATGGCCTTTGGGTTTGTCGTATATAGCTTTTACAGTGTTGAGGAAAGTTCCTTCTCTCTCATTTTTTTTTTCAAGAATTTTATCATGAATGGCTGCCTAATTTTGTCAAAGATTTTTCTGCATCTATTGAAATGATTATGTGATTTTTGGTTTTTGTTTCTACTTATGTGATATATTATTGATTTGTTTATGTTGAACCAGACTTGTTTCTCTGGAATAAAACAACTTGTTCATGGTATATTATCTTTATAGTATGTTGTTGAATTTGATATGCTATGAATTTGATATGCTAATATTTTATTAAGCATTTTCGCATCTATGTTCATCAAAGATATTGGTTGTAGTATTCTTTCCTTGACATGTCCTTGCCTGATTTGGGTATCAGAGTGATACTGGCTTCATGAGAAGCACTGGCATTAGAACCTTATCTGTTTTTTCTAGATTTTCTAATTTATTGAAATATTTGTTTTCAAAATAGTCCCTAGTAATACTCTGAACTTCTATGATGTCTCTTGTGATATCTCCTTTTACATCTCTAATTTTATTAGTCTGGGTCCTTTTCTCCTCATTTTTTATTAGTTTGACTAAGGGCTCATCAATCTTGTTTACCCTTGCAAAGAAACAATCCTTTGTTTTATGGATCCTTTGCATATTTTTATTTTCTATTTAATTAATTTTGGCTCTGCTTTTTATTATTTCTTTCCTTCTCCTGGTTTAGGAGTTGGTTTGTTCTTATTTGTTTTATAATACCTTGAGATATGTCATTACATTATTTGGATCTTTCTGACTTTTTTTTTTTTTTTTGCAGTACTGGGGATTGAACTCAGGGGCATTCTACCTCCAAGCTATACCCTCAGCCCTATTTTTTATTCTTTATTTTGAAACAGGGTCTCACTAGTTGTGGAGTGCTTCACTAGGTAGCTGAGGCTAGCCGAAAACCCAGATCCTCCGGTCTCAGCCTCTCAAATGCTGGGATTACAAGCGTGCGCCACCATGCCCGGCTCTGACATTTTTAATATAAGCATTTAGCTATAAACTTTACACTTAGAACTACCTTTTTCTGTGTCCCAGAGATTCTAGGATGTTGTAGTTTTCTTCTTGTTTATGTCTAAGAATTTTAAAGTTTCTCTAATTCTTCAGTGTTCCATTTATCATTCAAAAATGTATTATTTGATTTCCATGTGTTTGTATAGTTCCTATAAATTTTTGGTGTTGATTTCATTGTATTATAATCTGGTAAAATGCAAGAGATTACATCAACCTTTGTGTATATGCCAAGACTTCTTTCATGGTCTAAAATATGATCTATTTTAGCATAAGTTCCCTGAGCAGATGATAGGAAAGTGTATTCAGCTGTTGTTGGATTGAATATTTGGGAGATTTTTGTTAAGTCTATTTATCTATAGTATGTTTTAAGTCTATAGTATCTTTGTTGATTTTTATTTCTGGATGACCTATGTATTGATTACGGAGGTGTTTTGAACTCACCCAGCATAACTGTATTGGGATCTGTCTGAATCTTTATGTTGAGTAGTACTGTTTTTATATAATTAGGTGCACTAACATTTGGGGCATACATATTTATTATCATAATATCTTCTTGTTAGATTGTTCCCTTTACTAGAATGTATGGCCTTCTCTGTTTCTTCTGACTAATTTTGCCTTGAAGTATGCTTTGTGGTTTAGGAGAGTAGTTTCTCCTGCTTGCTTTTAGATTTAATTTGCATGGAATAAAAGTCTGTATCCTTTGCCTTTCAGCTTGTGGGTGTTCTTGACTGTGAGATTTGTCTCCTGCAGGCATCATATAGCTGGGTCTCTTTTCAATCTAGTCTGCTAGTCTATGTCTTTTATTTGGAGAATTGAAGTTAATTAAATTCAGTGTTATTATAGAGAGGTGTTTATTACTTCCTACAATTTTGATTTATTTCTATGTTTGATTTTATCCTATTTCTCATTTTCTTATCTACTCTTTTAATAATACATTATTTACTGAGCTCTCTTGGTTACTTTTTTCTTCTGTGTGTAGAATTCCTTTAAGTATCTTCTGCAATGCTGATTGACTACTGAGTCATTAGTTTCCTTAGTTTATCCTTAGCTTGGAAAATGTTTATTTCTCATTTGACTGTGAAAGATAGTTTCACTGTGATAGCATATATAGCAATTATTATTATTATTATTAGTAGTAGTAGTAGTAGCAGTAGTAGTAGTAGTAACACCCAGCTTTATAGCAATATTGATTTTAGCTTCAGGGTTCAGGGTTTCTTCTGAGAAATCTGCTTTTGATCTGATTGGTTTTCATTTGTGAGTGACCTGATATTTCTTTCTTGCAGCTTGCCTCTCCCTCTTCCTCTTTGTTGCCTATGCCTCTATACGTTCCTGATGGTGTGGATGCTGGTTTTGGGTTAGCCATTAGCCAATTCTTTCCTATTTCCTGTTTTAGTACCCAGAACTTCTGAGTCCCCAGAGTCTCTGACCTTCCAAATAGTGTGAACCAGTGCTTTACCTCTGTCCCACCTCTCCTATCACCTGTTCTCTCACTGCTTTGATTCCAATCTGTGGAGGATATGAGATCTTCAACCTACCTCCTCTCTAATTGGATTAGAATAACAGCTGCTTTTGGCTATTACTGAGGAAAGAAAATAAAAGTAAGCTTTAGAATTTAAATCTGACAGAATTATGCTTTCCTGAGAACTAGCTTTTTGAAAGTGAATAGAAAATAGTCTCTAATCTTTTGGTTTCTTTTTTTCTTTTCTGCTTTTACTTTTCTCTTAATTCCTTTTCTTTCTCACTGAGAAAAAGAGAGATTCTCACATATCTTTAACCTAGATCTTTCTTCCTCATGCAACATGTTTGCTTTAAAATACATTTATCAGAACTCCCAAGTCAGTTCTTGGCATGTAACACAGAAGTATTTGGTGAAATCTTTGCTGAAGATGGATTTACTCATTCCTACTGTGCAGCATGATTATTTTTGCCAAAAAAAGTCCAATGCTCTTTGAGAACAAGTTGATTTTAAGAACAATCTAAATTGATTCTGTTTCAATTCATTTTAGTTTCCATTAGTATTTGAATTCCTATCCTCTCTACATTGTATAGGAATAGGGCTCAAAGTACCAGCCCTGAGTGCCTCCAAATCAAATTTAGTAT